>CAJQZJ010027982.1:2735731-2746832 GCA_907164525.1 Lophiomys imhausi | reverse complement strand
AGAGAGAGAGAGAGAGAGAGAGAGAGAGAGAGAGAGAAATATAGACTCAATTTCTAGGAATAGAATTATATTCAAGAAGAAAAATATGATAACACTTTTAGTTAGCTTCGTTTGTATTCATAGATGAATCAGTCTGAAATTTAATTCATATCCTCATCTATTAAAATAATCTGTCAAAATACAGTTTTGGTTTTGTTTAGGAATGCATATTCATTCATATGAATAGTCTTCTGTTTCATATGCTTCTGTGTTATACAAAAAGCAGGCATTGTTAATATGGCAATTTTGACAGTAATTATTGAATGGATTTTGAAAATAGCCAAAGAAACTTTACTCTCTTGTGCTAATAAAAAATATAAATAAATAAGTTTAAAATATCTATAAAAATGACAATATATTCTGTGGTATGGAAATTTTTTTTCTCCAAAGAGCAAAGAATATCAAGCCTCAAAATTGTCACCATTTATTTCAGATTATGAATGCAGACATACTGTACCAATAGTTGATTCTTTTTGGTGTTGAAATAAAGAATATATGATATGCTTGTGACCCTCTATACTATGCATACTGTCTGGGGTACAATCACAAATTATAATAGATTTATTGGTTTAGGAAGTACATATATGTCTTTCAGTTAGGTTGGGGAAAGAACACAATGAAGGGACCGATTGGGCTTGATTTGCTGAAGGTTTGACTACTGGTTTGCAATGGCCATGTCTCCTCAGCACTTCATTGTGGCAAAAGCAGGGAAAGCTAGGTCCTCATATCTATTTATATAGAAATGCTGGCCCCATGAGGACTCTACCCTTATTAATTAGCAGGATGCGGGAAATGGAGGCTTACAAGGAATACCCCCTTTCTGGAAAAATGAAAGTTAACTTGTGGGAGATATCTAAGATGGTACCAGCTGGAAAATGCCAGGGTAGAGTTGAAGCCTCATCATGGGTATAGCTGATTGGATGAGCAAGACTTATGCATTCGTGTTCAGTGCATGATCACCGTGTTACCAGGCTTGTACTGTGTTGTGTGATGGGATGGCCTTTAATGTGATTGGCTCATGTGGAAATCCCCTATTGCGTTCTATATATAAGCCAGAGAACAAAACGGGGAATGCTTAGACATCACCCCTGTCTCATCTGATTGTCTCTGCCAATCAAGGGGAGGCTGATGGAGCAGCGGACATCCCACTCACCTTTCCCTGAGAATTCCTTTGCGTGGTGACCACTGTGTCAGGGGTTGCCACATAACTGGTGCCTGAATGAGGGGCATGAAGAGAGATCCTCACCTACACAAGAGACAGGAGGAGATAATTCAGGACTAAGCGGATGGCAGGGTGAGTGATCCATGAAAGGATGAGGCATGCAACTTCAAAAACAGAAGAGCCTGTGATTAAGGTAGTGAAATATATGATTAAGATCAGGGGTTTGAAGCTCTCCAAGACCCAAGACACTAAGTTCTTGAGGCATTTGGACAAACCGCACCAAGAGTAGGTTCTATAAGCTTGTTTTGCTGGGACACATGGGATTGCATTGCATGCCTTGCAGTACATCAAGAGATCACATAGGGTGAGGTTTTCCCTCTGGTATTTTTTCCCAATACTGTAGACCCGTAAGGCATGTTTTCAATAGCAAAAGGAAGGGGAAGAGTCCAGCTTGACTTCCAAACTGGCTTTCCATCTAAACTAGGACCAATTTGCTACTGAGAGATCCAAGGTTGTTAAACTAAAACTAAAAGAGTACCTAACAGAGTCCTCCTTAAAATGGAACCTCCATCCGAAGGTCATCTGGTGGGAAGGGATGATGTCACCTCATGTGGTGGGGGAACCAATGGCCAGCAGACACGGAGGGGGGAGGAGAAGAGACTGTAACCAGCTCTGCCTGTCAAGCCCCCCTCTGTTCTAGGAGGTAGTTCAACTGAAGGAAGTGGGAGCCCCTACCCTGAGGCATGGAGGAGGGGCACTATGGGTGTGACACTCCCCCTGTACTATGAGTCCCACTGAGTTGGGGCACAAGTGTTTCCAGTCAGTGTCAACGGGGTGTGGGCAGGGGGGATAGGATGAATATCTGGTATGCTTGTGAAGCTAATGATTTAAAGGAACTTAAGTAGGCCAGTAGCAGAGGATGGACCTAATTCTCCTAGGATGGAAACCATCCTTCAGCAGTTGGCTTATCAGGGTGTACCCTGAAAGATTGGAAGGCGCTATGCCAAGTTATGATCCCAAGTAATATGTTCATTAAATGGTGTGCTCTGTATAAGAAGGATAGCCATATACAGGCAGACCAGAATAATCTAGTAGAGTCTGCGCTATCCATTTCCTTCGGTATGTTGTTGGGAACCACAGACCCTTACAGTACGGGGGTCCAGCATGCAGCCATTCCTCCTCCTAAACCCGATCAAGTTAGGGCTCTAGGACTTCCAGCATGGCATAATCTGTATTTAGGGTTCCCAGAGGCCCCCAGTTCATCTATAACAAAAAAAGACAAATAAAGATCACCTCTCCTTTATAGGTAGGGTCACTCAAATCGTGCAGAGGAAGTTTCCTCCTGGCCCCTTAAGGTAACAATTTATTAAAATGCTGATATGCAATGGAATGAATGCATACCATTAGCTAGCATGTGAAAGACAGAAAGAAAGGTCAATGGAAAAATTGATAAACTGTTCCAAAGATGTGGGGACACAGAGCCATCTGGCATGGTCCCTAACTACTGCCTTGCAGGCACAGACAGATGCCTTAACTGAAGCTGTGGCCAAGGTCCTTACTCTGGCTGCCTCTTGAGGTGGACCATCCCATAGAATGGGCAGATATCAGGGACAGACAGGTCACTTCAAGAGGAAATGCCCTAATAAAGAGGGAGAAGGGGCAAATGCTGGCCCTTCACCATGCCCTTCAAGGCCACCTAATCCATGGTGCTGCTGTCACAAGGGCTTTCCTTGGCATAAAGTGTGTAGATCCTGCTTTGACATTGAAGGAAAACCCTTTCCACCTTCAAACGAGGGGTGGGGCAACCTGTAGCCCTGTTAGTCCAAGAGGAGAATCAGAAGGCCAAGGGCCAACTGAATTATCTAAAGGGTCCTCCCCCTGCTGCAACTCCACACAGAGGCACGCTAAGCATGCCCGTGAGGAACCCAGGACGAATTGGACAGTACCCATTGTCTTGGGGATAAGGCCTAAAATGGATGTTACCAATGCAGAAAAGAGGTCCCATTGCCTGATAGACACTGGTGCTGACCAGACTGTGTTAAGAAAAGAGGAAGTCCCTCACACCTGAAAACTTGTCTCTGGGCCCTCAATCTTGGGGGTTGGGGGAACACCTGGTAGGAGGAAAGCCAGGACTGGCTTATATGAAAGACGTGGATGGGTCCACAGGGGAGGCTAGGCCTCAAATCTGTTGGGTCAGGATTTCTTGAGCCAGGCAGATGCCTACATCACCATGTATCATAAGGCCTTATATGATGACATTTTGGATGAGGAGGAATCACAGAGGCCACTGATGGAGTGATAGCCAATTTGGGAAAGGCACCCCCAATCCTAAAGGTTGGTGCTCTCTGGGTACTTCGTACTAAGTGGACCCCCTGACCCCCAGTCTGGGTGTAGTAGTGGCATCTCCCTTTGGTTAAGTTAAAGGCATTAAAGGAACTTGTGGCCAAAGAGTTATGGCTGAGACATATTCAACCATCCATCAGTCCATGGAATACTCCTGTGTTTATTAGGAAGAGATCTGTAAATGGAGAATGTTACAGGATCTTAAGAAGATTAATGATCAGATAGACATACAAGATATGCCCCTGCAGGGGATCCCTTGGATACCAGCTATGTCAAAGACCTTCATTTGATGATTATTGATATTAAGGACTGCTTATTCTCCATTCCCCACAACCTCAGGACTGTGAGAATTTTGCCTTCTCTGTGCCTTCTCTAAATTTTGGGGGCCCTGATGAGCAGTATAAGTGGAAGGTGCTTCTCCAGGGGATGGCCAATAGCCTAGCCTTTTGTCAAAATTATGTTCATGTCCTCCTTAAGACTGTTCCAGATCTAAAAGATATTACATTGTATGTTTATATGCATGATATCCTCCTTGGTTCCCCTTCCTTGGAAACACTGGGGAGGGGATACAAAGTTTTACAAAGATGCTTGACTGAGAGAGGCTTACATATTTCCTCCAATAAGGTTCAGAATCTTCCCCACTTTCAAATATTTGGGTCACAGCTGTCCCTGGAAGGGGTAAGTCCCTTAAAGCCCCAGCTTCATATATCAGACTCTTACACCTTAACAGACCTTCAAAGGGTTTTGGGAGAGCTCAATTGGCTCTGCGCCTGGATACATGTGTCCACTGTACAGTTGTTACCCCTCTTTTAGCTGCTAATGGGTAGATAACGCACTGACATCATAACTTTGGGGCCTGCCCATAAGGCTATGTTTTAGGTTGTTCAAAAGGCTCTTTACAAAGCTGAACTATCTTGATATGGGTCTCATGAAGACCTTCTGTAGGGGTTAGATAAATTAGATTTAGAAAATATATAGGAGTTTCTGATACTGTCTCTTAATTCGGGGCCTGAAGAGCATCATCAGCATGAAGTCAGGAAAAACAGGAAAGACTTAATAGACTGAAAAACAAAGTTGAAGTCAGGAAAAACAGGAAAGACTCAATAGACTGAAAAACAAGTTTGAAGTCAGGAAAACAGGAAAGACTTAATGTACTTGAAGAAACAAAGTATCTGGCCTGACATTGTTTTCAGCTGATAAGTGGGCGGAGCCCAAATTAAGCTGAAACAGAGTTCCTCCTATTTAAGGACAGTGCATGGAACCCAGAAAGGGAAGAGGCCCCTGATGCTAGAGAGCTCCAAGAGTCCTGCTGAAAAAACGGCTGGCCATTGATGGCCAGCTCTCTCCCTGAGGCAGAAAGAAGCTGGTGAGCAAAGAAAGCCTGAGCAAGACACCAAAAGGCCAAGGACTGGACCCTGTGGCTCTGCTTTTGCCTGGAGGGGTTTGATCTGTCCGATCAGTGGCCTAGGGGAAACTGTGCCTGGCTTTAAGGACTGAGGCAGAGCAGCTGAGTTCCTGATTCAGAAGAAGTAAGTTGGCCTGCAGACGGCTGGGGTCTCCCACAGAGAAGAAAGCATGAAGCCTTATTTAAGGTGAGACTGCAATAACCAACTTAACCTGATGAACCTGCATCTGAGAGATCCAGAAAAAGGACTGCTAAGTGTGTTAAAGAATCTACAACAAATACTGTGTTCCTGACGACTGAGGACCTGCCCCAGAGACTGTATCATTCTAAAAGGTTATGAAAGTAGTTGTTATGATTATCAATAGGTTTAGTGGATAGGTTAAAGGGGTTGTAGGAATTTATAGGATTAATAGTTAAGAAATTGTTGGTGTTTGTTATAAGTGAATTTAGTAATAAATAAATAAGTGATAAATAATAATTTAAAAGTTCGGTTACACCTTCAGCTATGGATCTTTCCCAGCGTTGCTCTGCTTATGTCTGTTGTTGTTCAGAGGGGTCAACCTTTACAATGGGTTCATGCTTCTTTGTGTGGTATGCCCAGGGTCTATATTTCATTGGAACAGGTGGCTGATTTAATAATGAAATCTAGGGCCATCATGCTGCACCATTATGGGCATTATGCAGACAGATCTTTCTTCCTTATTGATTGGTAAACTTTGAATTGGGTCAAAGAAATAATGACAGACTGGTTCTGTCCTTTGAGGGATTCCTTGGAAAGATAGACTGTCATCATGGGTCATATAAATGGGTTACTTCCTTTAAAAACTTGGATTGGAGGGCCCCTCAATTATTCTAATTTAGGTCAATTATGGGGACCCTTAATGTATTTACAGACAGTGTTAAAGACGGGGCAGCTGTGGACATATTTCAAGATGATGACTCAAAGATCTATACTCACCCTGTAAGGGCTCAGCTCAGTTTAAAGGATTGTTTGCAGTCGTCTTAGCTTTGTCCAAGGTCCCTCAACCTATGAACACATTCTTTGACAGCCAATGTGTGGCAAATTTGCTTCCTAGACCACACCAATCCTATATAAAGTTGGATAGCAATCCCATCACCCCTTTGATGATTCAAACACGAACATTACTGCTTGACAGGATGAATGTTATATATGTACAGCATCTCAGAGGTCATCAAGGGCTACCTAGTCTGATGTCCATAGGAAACTGCCTTTCTGATGAGGAAGCTTCATCTAGGGTCCAGGCTGCTACTCTACAGGAGGTACATAGTCTTCAAGATCTAACTCACCTTAAGTGGAGAGGGCTTCACAAAAGGTTTCCCCAATTGTCATTTGGAAATTCAAAAAAGAGCATTCAAACTTGTAAATCCTGCCTAACTTTTCTATAAATCCCTCCTTTACAAGCTTAAATACATATTTGTCTCTATTAATACTTTCTCTCACACCTGTTGTGCCACTGCCCATGTAGGCAAAAAGGCTAAACATGCACAAAGCTATTTTTTTGCAATATTTTGCCACATTAGACCTACCTCATGAGGTAACAATGCTTTGTTAGCAGGGCCCTTCAAGACTTTTTTTCACCAATGGCAGATGAAACATATTACATGAATTCCTCATAATCTTAGGGGGCAGACAATCATTGAGAGACATCACCAAAACCTGAAGACCCAACTATAAAAGCAAAAAGGGAGAATGAGCCCTCATCAACAGCTTGGGTTGTCATTGTTTACTTTAAATATTTGAAAATTTTCAAAAAAAAGAGACTCTTTCACATTTCCAAAAATAGTGGTAAACTCAAGACCATAAAAAAGACATACAGGTAAAATGGAAAGATACTGCCACAGGATTATGGAGGGGACCTGACCTGCAACCATGTGTCAAGGATTTGGGTGTGTGTTCCTAATAGGAGAACCAAGCCATATATGGGTATCTACAAGGAACCTTGAATTTCTCCCATTGGTTGGGAGGTCCCTTGCACCTGATGATGCCACCACATCAGCTGAAACAAATGACCAATAAGGAGAGGAAGGCTTTCTGGTGGCTTCAAACCCCATGGCCAGATTAGGCCAAAGTTCCCACAATAGGAGGAAAAGAAGTAAGAAGAGGAAAAGGGCCAATAAACACCTAACCCAAGGAGCTCCAGGACTAAAATAGAGCTTCTGAGAGACTATTTTCCCATCTTGTCTTCCAGATGCTGGTGTGCCTGGTTTGGGTATTGATTGGAGGGTTACAAATCCCACAGGCAAGAATGGAATATCTGGCTATCATCTCCAACCCATGAATGCTGACTCTGCCTCCACTGAGACCGTATCTGCTGTGGCTCTGACAAAAACCACCACCAGAACTCAAACCCTCCAGACAGTTTTCCATGATGTCTCTGGGATATAGCAACAACAACTTGCCCTGTCTAATCATCTTACCAGACTACAACAAGAGATTAACCTTTTAGCAGAATAACTTCATAGACTCACCTTGTTGCAACATCATTTCTGTAAACTTCAATATGTACATATGTATCAGACCACTTATGGAGTAAATGCTACTGCTATGATAGCTAATTTGTTTGTATATGAAGGGGCCTTGAAATGATAAGTATTTACAAATGTCAAGCTTGCTGCTTAATGATGTTATAAAATTTAATGATACTAGTGTTCTGATTATCCCTATGACCACCTTCTTTCAATATGTCTGGAGTCAACTGACTTCATGGTTTTGATTGCCTAACCTGACAGTTATGGGGTTAATTCTTCTTAAGCATTAATAGTTTTGGGTCTATACTGATACTGGAGGTACTGCCAACAAAATATACAACTATGTCACAAGCTGGTGATGCTTGCTCAGGTTAACAAGGAGTTGCTCCTAATGGAGTCCCCCATAACCCTCGATTAACATGGTACTTTAAGCATTCATATGAGACCTTTGAGGAAATATGAGTACTCTTAAGTCCCTCCCTGTTCTCTCACTTTGCTGCTGATGAAAAGAGGCTGGTCTCTATCTCCATGGGTCTCTCCCCATCCCTATCTTGCTGTTGTTTAAATAAATAAAACAGGAGGAGATGTGGGGCCTGGAAAATGGAGACTTATGAGAAATGCCTCCTTTCTGGGAAAAGGAAAGTTAACTTGTGGGAGATATCTAAGATGGTGTAGGCTGTAAGATGCCAGGGTATACTTGAAGCACAATAGTGGGTATAGGTGATTAAGTGAACAAGATTTCTGTGCTAGTGATCAGTGCATGATCACTGTGTTACCAGGATTGCACTATGTGGTGTGATGGGATGACCTTTAATGTGGTTGGCCCATGTGGAAATCTCCCATTTGGTTCTGTATATAAGCCAGAGAAAGAAACATTAAAAGAGGAAATGCTTAGACATCACCCCTATCTTGTTTGAGTGTCTCTGCCAATCGAGGGGAGGCTGATGGAGAGGGTGGACACCACACTCACCTTTACATGAGAACCCCCTTGTGTGGTGACCACGGTGTTGGGGATCACCCCAGCCCGGTCTATAACATGGATTCAAGAAAGACATAGCTTATATTTTGGACTGTTTTTCAGGACATCAAAATGGACCCCTGTTTCATCATAACAGATGGCATATGTGACCTGTTGACATCTTCTTTTATAATATGTTTTGTACTTTGTTTGATTCTTTGCTAATATTATTTTGTATGTGTTTTTGCTAATTTTTTAGTATGTTTCCTTATATTTTTCATTTTTGGTTGTGTACATAGCATTAGCAGCTGAGCCTTCTCTCCAGCCCTTAATTCTTTTCTAAATGCCTTAATAAAAGAACCTGAAAAATAACACAATTTAAGGGTTACTGAGATTTGTAGCAATTGTCTATGTGATAACATTGTGTGTCTTACTGATCTTAACTGTGCCAATATCTTGTGTCAACCTGATTATAAATCAGTGCATTACATCCTTTCTTCTCTATAAATAACCCTTCAGCATCAAAACACTACTATTTGTTTTAACTGAACAGACAACAGAATGTCCTCTGCACAAGTAACTCCATTACTATTTTGTGGTCTAAACAAAAGGGTGATGGTTAACATGCCAAGTAGTGTTAAACTGTAGTGTGAGGGAAATATATGTTTGACAGACAGGCAGAGAAGTTAGGGAGAGAGACCAGGTATAGGTAGTAAAACAATACACACATTGGAATTATATATACAGGGGCATAAATAGACTAGAGTTATATGTAATTCACAGACTATAAATTCTGTATTATAAAAATCTATATTCATAGTCATAACAATTCCTAGCATTCACCCAGACTGGAAACAGTTTCACTTTATTAGTCAGAGAGATGTCTTTTCTCACTAACAGCAGCACTTAGTGTAGTCAACAGAAAAACAAAACAAAACAACCCAAAAATTGCTTTAATTTTTTTTTTATCAGAAGATATACGAAGACATGGAAAGCAAAAATTTTCATGAGCTAGTTAAAAATAAAAATCAAAGCCTAATTATATAATTAGTGAAAACAGTTTTCCAAAGTAAAATAAAAAATATTTTCAGATATTAAACAGTTACTTCTAACGACTTTTCCATAAAAAAAAAAACACACATCATGGTACAGGGAATACTAGGTGGAAATAATTTGCTGTTTGGAAATGTATTTTGAACAGACAAAAATGTTTTTGAATATTCTGCAAACTTGGAGTTGACACCCACTTTTAATCTGCTCTCAAAAATGTGGCCATACCACCAACGCAAAGGCCAGTCTAAGTTTCAGGTGATCATCTGGAAAGTAGAAGGCACTTTTCTAGGCTGACATAAAAATAAATACACATTTGTCCTTCTCCTTTTTTTTCTAGATAATTCCCTAGTAATTATCCTTTAATGTACACTTTCTCTAACATTTCCAACTAAATGTCTAGATTAAATTTACCCATACAATACAAAATATTTTTAGCATAATGAAATGATTATAAATATTACTTTAATGTCAAATGCATTCTGCAATACACTTAGCAAAACTGACTATGTATAAAAGAAAGAATGATCTTCCACTCAAATGGTGGACTTACAACAATTATGGGAATGTTGCATAACTGGTATGCCAAATACCCTCCTATTAGTGTAATAATAGGAGAATCTGTGCTTATACTGGAACATTACATGTGTGAGATTACACAGTATAATGTGATAAATCTAAATTTTCTCAAAAATAGTCTGTTTTTAATTTCTAGATTTTCAAGTAACAAGACCTGATGAAATTATTAAATTATCTATTCCTGGAAACTGATTATCTTTTTATAATTTGATTCGCATAACATATGCTGCCCTCAAATTGTGGATATTTAGAAGAAAAAAGGAAAACATCATCATGATATCCTTATAGTGCTTACTTCTTAATATGAACTTCCATTCCTACTTTTCCTATTACAATGTTCCAATGCACATATTTTTCATTTGTATAATGATTATGAAAATATGTTTTGTGTTAATTTAACTCTTCTGGATACCTTTTCAGAATAAATTGTTTTATGCATCCTCTTCCCTAACCTCACAGTCTATATCCTGGAATAATTTGTCATCCTTCTTCACTGTGACCACTGTTGATATCATCACACATTGAAATTTATCTAGTGCATTTCCTTCACCACTCTTCTTATTAAGATTTTTAATATCCTGGATTCTGTAGCTTGTTCTTGGTTTCATCTCTTATCTTAGGAAAGAACAACCAGCCTATGTGTGTGTTGATAAACACTACAGAGGTTTTTTTAATTTCTCAAAGATATGACATATCCTATGATGTCATATAAAACTAAACCACAATTAGGGAAACAAGAAAATTTATACCTAATTTATATATTTGTTTAGAAAGATCTCCCTAGACATTTGAAAACAATGTGTTCACCTTCTCCCTCTTTATTTTGCTGAAGAAAATGATGTTATTAATGATTATTGAATTTTCATGTATTTATTTGCTTCTGCAATTTATTATTTTGCCATGCTATTTCATAATGCAATGTTATGTCACAAAATGCTCAAAGTTCTATTCATAATTTTTGCAATTTTAGTTAGATTTTCTATTCCTCTGACAAAACATCATGACCAAAGTAATTTGTGGAAGGAAGAGTTTATTTCAATATACAATTATATATATATATATATATATATATATA
>CAJQZJ010027982.1:2693355-2735536 GCA_907164525.1 Lophiomys imhausi | reverse complement strand
AATGATTCAGGCTTGTGTCAACTTGACATAAAAACAAGCTAGTGATGGTTGCCCACATACATATTTTAGGGAAATTTTATATTGTTCATTTATTTTTACTTATTTTTCCATTTTTCTATTATTAGGTTGTTTAATTTTTGATAGATGAATATAAGACCTAAAGAAGTTTTTAAGTTTTAAATGTTCATAGTGTTATCTCTGTAACTAATTTTCTCATATGCTACAAACCTCTTAAGTGTCATTGCCTGAAAATATTATATCTTTCGTAAACTTAATGATAAGGGATATTTTTTCCTTTAAATGAACAATACATTCCAGATTTCATGATAAATCCCTTTACCTTTTATATGTCTTTCTATTACATTTCCTTATACTTTTAAAATGTATTTTAAGTTTTCCACATTGTTGCTCTCTCTTTCTCTCTCTCCTTAAAATGTTTACCTTTTGTATTGAATCCTTTGCTCAAAGTTTTAGTGATTATGAAGAGCTGAGATAGGTTATTAAAGCTGTGACAACATGTAATTTAATGAATGCCTTGATGGGTAACTGAAATAATTTATTCATGGGTTAATCTCGCTGGAATCAAATAAGAATGTGTGTGACTGAAAGAATGTGCGAAATTTTTTCCTTTACTACTAAGTAGCCCCAGAAAAGAATCTATAAAGCTAAACTTTATAGTATAACTGTGCTTGTGTGTTTGAGTTTGTGTGATAATTTTTGAAAAATTTTTCAAGCATATTCCTTGAGAATACTTAATTTCCTTGTCTTGCACTTTAGTGCATCTCTGAACCCTAATTATTTGTAAAATAATGTCTTCCACACATCTTGCGTTAAGATCATTAATGTTAAAAAAATGGTTCAAGCCAATTTAGGAGGGAAAGTGAATCCATTTAATGAAAAGGCAGATTTTAAAAGTTATATGAGTTGCCCTTGAAGTTATTTTAAGAGGTATATTAATTGGGATGTTGCTATCTGCATAAACTATTAAAGGGAGAACATGCTTACATAAAACTACATTGTTCAAAGAATGATTTTAAGAATAAAAACATAACTCCTTTGCAGTGTCATGTTATACACTGTAAAATAAACATTTTATGGAAATACTGCATTTTCCCTTCACTATTATTTTGTTGTTTTGTTTTACTACTGGGTTAGTTACTTTACATCCAGATTGCTGTTTCCCCTTCCTCCTCTCCACCCTTCTTTTTTACCTCTCCCCACCCCCACCCAATCCCCTTCCATTCTCTTCAGAAAGGAGAAGCCTCCATTGATATCAAGCAACCTTGGCATGTCAGCTTGCAGTAATATTAGGGGAATCTTCTTCTATTGAGGCTAGACAAGGAACCCCAGTTAGAGGAACCAAAGACAGGGAATGCAGTCAGACAGCCCTTCTGCTGCTGCTTTAGGAGTCCCACATGAAGACCCAATTGGACAACTGTTACATATGGTTAGATTGTCAAGGTCTATTCTATGCTCTCTTGTTGGCAGTTCAGTCTCTTTGAACTCCTATGGCCCCACATTACTTGATTGTAGGTTTTCTTGTAGTGCCCTTGACCCCTGTGGCTCCTTCCATCTTTCCTCCTCATGTTCCCCAGGAATTCTCAGGCTCCACTTAATGTTGTCCGTGGTACTCTGCATCTGTTTCCATCAGTTGCATGGTGAAGTCTCTCTGATGACATTCATGACATGTTCCTGTCTGCAAATATAACCGGATATCATTAATAGTGTCAGGGTGGGCTCTCTCTCATGGCATGAGACTTCAGCTGGCTCAATAATTTGTTGATCATTCCCTCAAATTTTGCTTCATCTTTTACTCCTGCACATCTTGTAGGCAGAACATTTGTTGGTCTAAGGTTTTGTGGTGTGCTGGTGTCAAGCCCTCATTGGAAATCTGGCCTGGTTACAGGAGATTGCCAGTTCTTGTTCCATATCCCTCTTGCTGGGAGTCTTATCTAAGGTCACCCAACCAGATACCTTGGAGTTTCCATTGTGCTAGATTTCTATCTCATCACAGTGATGACCCTCCCAATACAGTTATTTCTCCCAGTACTCACTCCTTTCATCCTTCCCTCACCTCATCCCTCATGATCCCCCTCCACACCTCCCCCATCATGTCATCAATTTCCAAACATCCCCAGTTTGTGAGATTCAAATGTTCTCCTTTGGATCTTCTTTGTTAATTAGGTTCTTTGGTGCTGTGATTTAGAGAATGGTTGCCCTGTACTTTATGATTAATATCCACTTATAAGTGAGTATATACCATGTTTGTCTTTCTGGATATGGGATACTTCACTCAGGATGATGCTATTTAGTTCTGTATATGTGCCTGCAAATTCATGATGCCATTGGTTTTAATGGCAAATTTCATGATGTCATTGCTTTTAATGGCTGGGTTCATTTTAATGTCTCCATTGTGTAAATGTACCACATTTTCTTTATCCATTTTTTAATTTGAGGGACATCTAGGTTGTTTTCAGATTCTGGGTATTATGAATAAATTTTATATGAACAAAGTTGAGCAACTGTCCTTGTTCTATGGTGGAGTTTCTTTTGGGTATGTGACCAAGAGTGGTATACCTCAGTCATGAGGTAGATCTATTGAAATTTTTCTGAGAAACCAGGTTTATTTCCAAAGTGGTTGTACAGTTTGCACTCCCACCAACAGTGGAGGAGTGTTAACCTTGCTGCACGTAGTAGCTAGCATGATTTGTCACTTCAGTTTTTGATCTTAGCCACTCTGTCAGGTATAAGATTGTAGAGAGCTGCGACGTGCCGCGCCTTAAAGATGGCGCTGGTCTCCGCCTTCCACCAGCCCGACGGTGAGCGCTCTCGGTGGTAAACAAGTCCATATTTGGCTAAGACCGCTGATCTGGCTTGCTTCCGCATACGTGGGCCTCTAAGATAGCACTACGTGGATTTACTAGATTGGCTGTTCATTTAGTATTTAGCCTGTGGGTTGGGTCTGCCCGGGCATTCGAAAGACTGTTTTCAAGGGACCTGAATAAACTGCTTGAGAAGAGCTTTTGCGAGTTGCGTCGTTCTTGCTGGTCGAGAGGGACGCGACAAGTGGTGGCCCGTACGGGGAACCCAGAAAAGACTCAGAACTCCTGCAGTCAGGGGCAACGCGTTGGTAAGTTCCTGGGATAAATCAGGACAATAAAGTTTCACGGAGATAGCGAACACAAGGTAAAGTTTCGTGGATAATAGCGAACGTACGGTGAAGTTTCGCGGAGATAGTGAACGTATGGTAAAGTTTCGCGGAGATAGCGAACAAAAGGTACAGTTTCGTGGGGAAGCTGCAAACCGAAAGTAAATTTTTAAACATGGGGTTGTCTGAGTCACACCCAATTTTTCTGGCTCTTCAGGAGCTACTTTTAGCTAGGAATTTGAAGATTAAGAAGTCTACCCTAGAAAGATTTTTGAATGAATGTGATTCCGTGGCTCCGTGGTTTGTGGTGTCCGGGAATCTTATGGTATCCTGCTGGGACAAATTAGGCAGGGACTTGGATTTTGCTTGGGAGCAAGGGACTCTGAAGCATGGAGTAAGACCAATTTGGAAAATGGTGAGGAGTTGTTTAGAAGATCAGAGATGTTGTAATGCAATTAGGGAGGGAGAGTCAGCCTTGGAACTGCTGCAAGGGGAAAGATCTGAGCAAGTAGACAGTGACAAAGGCGAGAGATTTGAGCAGGCAGACAGTGAAAAGGGAGGCAAAAAGAAAGTTCCTCTCTATCCCGATCTTACAAATTTTAGAGATTTTAGAGATTTTGAGGACTCAGAGAGCACAGATTCTGAAGGAGAGCTACACGCTCTACTAGAACAGTTGGAGAGGACTGTTATTAGAAAAAAGGAAAAGAAAAGTGTAAAAGAAAAGGACATGTCGGCGGCAGTCAGTGTGGGTTGAGACATTGCTATAGCGCCTGACACGTCAGCGGCAGTCGGAGTTGGTGGAGTCGTTGCTACAGCGCCTTCAGCCACGCTGGCAGCAGCTGGTGTAAACAAAGCCGTTGCCATGGCACCTTTGACTCCTCCTCCATATCCAAAAGCCACTCAGATAGATCAGCCAGTTCAGTCCCTGAAAGTAGGGAGATCTTTCTGCCTGGGGATGTGGACACAAGTAAGAACAGAATTACAGTTTGCCTATCTGGTATACAAAGACCCACAAGGGAACAGGTACGAGGAACCGATTGATTTTAAGGTGGTAAAATCTCTTGCAGAGTCAGTTCGTACCTATGGTACTACCGCTTCTTTTACAATGGCTCAAGTGGAAGCATTAAGCAGACATTGTATGACTCCGAGTGATTGGAGTGGCCTGGTCCGTGCCTGCTTAAGTCCAGGGCAATACTTAGACTGGAAAGCTTTCTTGATTGAGTATGCCACTGAGCAAGCAGCCAATAATCAGAGAGATGGAAATCCAGCCTGGGATAGATATGCTGCTTGGGCAGGGGAGATTTGCCAACCAGCAGATAGGATATCCTATTCATGTTTATGATCAAATAAACAAGATAGCTATCAAGGCTTGGAGATCTCTTCCTAATAAAGGGGAGGTGAGTGGGAACTTAACTAAGATTCTACAGGGCCCCATGGAGCCCTTTTCAGATTTTGTAGCACGAATGGTGGAAGCAGCAGGAAAGATTTTTGGTGACCCGGATGCTGCTTTGCCACTAATAAAACAGTTGGTCTATGAGCAATGTACTAAAGAATGTAGAGCCGCTATCACCCCTTATAAGAATAAAGGCCTAGAAGCCTGGATGAAAGTGTGTAGAGAACTTGGAGGGCCGTTAACTAATGCTGGTCTCGCTGCCGCAGTAATACAGTTGGCCAGAAAAGGTGGAGGAAGTTCAGGAGTTTGTTTTAAGTGTGGCAAGATGGGACACTTTAAAAGACAGTACCCCAGGGGAAGGAGTACAGAAAGTACAGGAAGTGTACAACGCCCCAGGCGGCCGGGGTTATGCCCAAAATGTAAAAAAGGGAACCATTGGGCTAATGAATGCCGTTCAGTGATAGACATCCATGGCCAGCCTTTAACTCAAGGTTATGGTGGCACTCGTCCAAAAAACGGACAATGAGGCCCACGACCTCAGGGCCCACAAATATATGGGGCAGTAGAGAATCAGGACAAAGAACAGAATCAAGAGAGATGGCCAACCCTCCGCCATCCGAGAGACCGCGGAGAGCCACTGCAGGATCAGCAGGATTGGACCTCTGCTCCACCACCAGACTCGTATTAACACCCCAAATGGTGGTCCAGTTAATTGAAACAGATTTTAAAGGACCCCTTGAACCTGGTACAGTTGGTTTGTTGTTGGGGAGGTCATCATCAGCCTTGAGAGGACTTATTGTCCATCCTGGAGTTATAGATCCAGATTATACAGGAGTGGTTAAGATCATGGTAGCCTCCCCCCGTGGTATAATGGCTATCTCTCCTGGAGATAGAATTGCTCAATTTATCATGTTGCCGAGCTTACATGACCACTATGCAGCAAGGGATCGAGAGAGAGGAAAAGATGGTTTTGGGTCCACGGGCACGGATCTGACTTTTCTCTCCTTGGATTTGGACCAACGCCCTGTCTTGGAGTTAAAAGTTGATGGTAAAAAGATCTTGGGCCTTTTGGATACTGGGGCTGATAGGAGTATCATAGCAAAGAAAGACTGGCCTTCCGGTTGGCCTGTACAAGCCTCTTCTCAAACACTTCAAGTCCTGGGTTATGCTAAGACTCCAGATATGAGTGCAAGATTATTAAAGTGGCAGGACCAAGAAAATCACTCAGGAGAAATGCAGCCATATGTACTTGAGCTCCCTATCTCCCTTTGGGGAAGAGACCTTTTAAAGGATATGGGATTTAAATTGAGTAATGACTATTCTGATTCAGCCCAATGTATGATGCAAGATATGGGATATGCTCCAGGATTTGGAATAGGAAAATATTTGCAGGGGCGGAAAAGTCCCATATCTATGCAGCAAAGATAAAAGAGACAGGGCCTGGGTTTTTTCTAGGGGCCACTGAGGAGGGCATTCCCATAACTTGGAAGATGGAGGATCCAGTATGGGTTCGTCAGTGGCCACTTTCCTCTGTAAAATTGAATGCAGCCAAAGATTTTGTGGATGAACAGATGTCTTTAAAGCATATAAAACCATCTGTATCTCCCTGGAATACACCTATTTTTGTCGTTAAAAAGAAATCTGCAAAATGGAGATTGTTGCATGATCTGCGTGCCATAAATCAACAAATGCAGATCATGGGCCCAGTGCAACGTGGCTTGCCGCTTTTATCATCTTTGCCAGCCTCATGGCCCATTATAGTTATAGATATAAGGGATTGTTTTTTCTCCATCCCTTTGTGTGCCAAGGATAGTGAAAGATTTGCATTTACTGTTCCATCCTGTAACCATGAGGAACCTGATCAGAGGTTTGAATGGGTAGTATTACCCCAGGGCATGGCAAACAGCCCCACTATGTGCCAACTGTATGTGGGGGAAGACATTGCTCCCTTAAGAAAGAATTTTCCAGATTTGAGATGTGCTCATTATATGGATGATATCTTACTGTCAGCTAAGAGAGAACAAATGTTAGATCGGGCCTATGAAGAACTAGTTCAATTATTAAAAAAGAAAAGGTTGTTTATTGCTCCTGATAAGGTTCAAAAGGAAAATGCGGTTGATTATTTAGGAGCGAAGGTTGGACCTGAAAAGATAATACCTCAAAAGATTGAGATAAGAAAAGATAATTTAAAGACTTTAAATGATTTTCAAAGGTTGTTAGGAGATATCAATTGGGTAAGAGGCTATTTGAAGCTACCAAATTATGAAATAAGACCCCTATATGATATTTTGAAAGGTGATTCAGCACTTAATTCTCCTAGACAACTTACAGAAATAGCAAGAAAAGCTTTATGTAAAGTGGAAGAAAGGTTGCAGAATGCCTTCCTAAAGAGATGGCAGGAAGGACAGCCCATTACATTGTGCATATTTGCCACTTATGGTCAACCTACAGGATTGTTATGGCAGGACGGACCATTATTATGGACCTATTCAAAGATTTCTCCGAAAAAATCCATAGAACATTATCCCACTGCACTTGCTGCTTTAGCCTTGAATGTTATCCAACAATGCTTGCAGTCTTTTGGAGTTGCTCCTGCCAGTATAATAGTGCCCTATTCCCTTATCAAATTAAGATTTTGTGTGGTACTGTAGAGGACTGGGCAATATTGCAATGTAGCTTTGAAGGAGTGATTGATAACCATTACCCTAAACATCCATTGCTATCTTTTTTTAAGGAGCACCCAGTGATATTCCCTAAGGTTACTTCAGCAGTACCACTTCAAGGGTCACCAAATGTGTTTACTGATGGCTCAAAGACAGGCTGTGGAGCCTATTTGATAGAAAGACAAGAGCCCGTGTTATGTCAATTTCAACCGGGTTCCCCCCAAATAGTAGAATTGAAAATAGTAATTGAGGTGTTTAAAAAATGTCAATTTGCCTTCAATTTGATTTCAGATTCAGTCTATGTGGTCAACGCAGTGAAAGTATTAGAATTAGCAGGTCCTATTAAGAATAGTAGTACTGTATGTGCCTTATTACAAGAGTTACAAGTTTTAATCTGGCAGAGAAAAAGGTGTTTTTATATTCAACATATCAGAGCACATACAGGATTACCTGGACCATTAAGTGAGGGTAATGATAAAGTTGATCAATGGACCAGGATGGAATGCATTTTTTGGAGCTCATTCCTGGACCAAGCCAGACAGTTTCACCAATTATTTCATGTAAATGCAAAAACTCTACAGCAAAAATTCCATTTGTCTAGAGCAGATGCTAGACAAGTGGTTTTGGACTGTCCTCAGTGTGTGATTCATCATCATCCTCCCAGTGTGGGAGTGAACCCTAGAGGGTTGATGCCACTCAAAATCTGGCAAATGGATGTTACCCAAATTTCAGAATTTGGAACCTTAAAATATATTCATGTATCTGTGGATACCTGCTCAGGTATCATACATGCTACATCTATGAGTGGAGAAAAGGCTAGCAATGTCATAGGTCATTGCTTAGAAGCCTGGGCTGCATGGGGAAAACCACAGTAGCTGAAAACGGACAATGGACCAGCCTATACGGCACAGTCCTTTGTCTCCTTCTGCAACCAGATGGAGGTACAGCTTAATCATGGATTACCATACAATCCTCAAGGACAAGGAATTGTGGAGCGTGCTCATCGCACCTTGAAAGAATGCTTGCAAAAACAAAAAGGGGGAATAGGCCAAGGCCGTACCCCCAAGGAGAGAATATCTTTAGCCTTATTTACTTTAAATTTTCTCAATTTGGATGCTCAAGGCCGCTCAGCAGCGGACAGACTTCAGGATTCCCATGGTTCACCTAAAAGTATGGTGAAGTGGAAGGACATTCTGACAGGCTCTTGGCGGGGGCCTGACCCCGTGGTAACATGGGCGAGAGGGTCTGTTTGTGTTTTAACTCAGGATCAACAAGATCCAGTGTGGGTGCCTGAACGCCTTGTGAGGAAGATTCCTCATGAAGACCTTCCTATGGATCCTGGTGATAGTAGCAGTGAGTATGTCAGGAATGACTGAGCCGAGATGGGGGATCCTGTCGATATTCCCAAAGCCGATGCCGGTCAGACATGATGCAACTGTGTTTCCACGCTTATTTAGCAGTAATAGAAGCTTAGGCTTACCCTACCTTCCCTTTGATGATCAGAGAAGCCCTATAGAGGGTAATAGAAATGTCAGCTTGAAGGGTAGTTTGTGCTTTTTAATGAGCTTCAATAGGTCAGATGATACAAAATGCATTAAATTGTCTCAGCAGTCAGCAGATTTTTTACCACAACTGAGGTTTGGGGGTAGGAGTGGTGGTTTGTTTTCAGGCAATGGTTCTCGCCTTGAAGGATGGTGGCCCACATGAGTCTCTGACCGGGACCCCCCCCAGACAGCCACGCTGGGCATCTTTTTGTAGAGGATCCACAGGAGAGGAAGGACCTTTTCCCTGGACTGGATGTCAAGAGCGCAGAGCAGTTTGGGTTCAACAAGATTATTTTTCCTTTAGTCCCATGATTAGTAATGTAGTGAATAAGTCTTGTACAGGAATGCTTGATATATCTACTAGGGATCCTCAGCAGACTGCCACCAATCCTTTTGATTTGTGGCTTTTGTGTGGAGTAAATGGAAGTTGCATGGACTTGGGACCTGTCATTATGCTAGGGGGAGGAATTTATCAAAGAGGTAATTTTTCCCTAGGGTCCGCTACCAATCTGGATTTCTCTAGCAGTAGTGGCTCTGGTACTTGGAATTCTTTGTTTCATTCTTACCGCAACAAGAACTTTTCAGCCTCGCCAGTATGTCTCTGGCCTCTTTTTCTGTGGATTGTAAGTAATGGGAGTGCATCCTTGGGTGAAGAAAAGTTAGTATGCACTCCGGGTACATGTTTTTATGCCCTATGCTGGAATGCCACAGCCTTTCCAGTGGCTGTGGTGACTAGAATGCCTTGATATGTACCAGTTCCTGTAGAGGCCCCTAATACAATGATGCTATTCAGGTTTAAAAGAGATTTTGGCATCACTGCAGCTATTGTTACTGCTATCACTGTTGCTGCTGTGGGAGCTACTGCCTCAGCTATTGCCTTTTCCAGTTCTATACAGACTGCCAATGCCCTGAATAACATCTCAGCCACTGTGGCACAGGCATTGGATACTCAGACCTCTATGAATTCTCATCTCAAAGGAGGTCTTATGATAGTTAATCAACGCATAGATTTAATACAAGAACAGATTGATTCTCTTTGGCAACTAGCACAATTGGGATGTGAGTGGAAATTGCAAGGTTTGTGTGTTACTTCCGTACAATATCAAAATTATACAAAGCCTGCTTATTTGTCTAGACAATTGTCAAAGTTCCTCTTACAGGATTGGTCGGCTGAATTTGAAAATTTGATGAGAGAGCTGAGAGCGACAATCATCCACATCAACTCCACCTCGGTGGATCTGAGCCTGGCTACTGGCTTGACTTCCTGGATACAGACAGCTATGGATCATCTTAAGGAGTGGGTGGGCGTAGGCTCTTTGGTGATACTAATGATACTAGCCTCTCTGGTTTGCCTATGGTGCATCTACAAAATGAGAGCCACACAAAAGCATAATGCAGCCATGATTATACAAGCCCTTGTCGCCATTGAGGCGGGCCAGTCCCCTCAGGCATGGCTCCCTGCCGTGAAGTAAATCTTCACTAAGCATATCCCTGCCCACTGAGGTATTCGTTCCACGGATATCAGGGTCTGGCAAGTCAGTGATGGAGTTGACGGGTAAGTCTCGGCCACCTAAGACAGGGCAGTCCCGAGTGGGGAGGCTGACCCAGAGACGGGTAAGAGTTTGAGCACCGCCCTCCTACAGGCTCAGGCAAACCGTGAGATCCCCAGATAGAGGGATTACGAAGCCTTTCCAGGGACTTCTACCAATTTTAGAAAAAATAAAAAAGGGGGAACTGTAGAGAGCTACGATGTGCCGCGCCCTAAAGATGGCGCCGGTCTCTGCCTTCCACCAGCCCAACGGTGAGCGCTCTCTATAATAAACAAGTTCATATTTGGCAAAGACCACTGATCTGGTTTGCTTCCGCATACGTGGGCCTCTAAGATAGCACCACTTGGCTTTACTTGATTGACCGTTCATTTAGTATTTAGCCTGTGGGTTGGGTCTGCCCAGGCATTCGAAATTCAGAAGACTGTTTTCAAAGGACCTGAATAAACTGCTGGAGAAGAGCTTTTTGAGTTGCGTCATCCTTGCTGGTCGTGGGGGACGAGACAAAGTTCAGTGGTTTTTGCCAAATATGAACTTGTATATTACCTTTTCCTAATAGTTATGAGTAAATAATAGGATCAGCCCAGAGTTAAGGGAAGATAATAACTTCTGAACTGGTGGCCACAGTAGAACCTTCCATTGGTGAAGGGTTGAGAGGATCAATATAATAATGATGGCAATGGCTACTTTGAAAAGAATTTCCAATACATACATACTGCTTTAGAATTTATTTGTTTGCTAATTTGGTGCTCCTCAACCCCCCAAAAAATAGTTTTGTGTAAATTATTTCTATGATACATTTGAAAAAAATAGAAGACTTATTTAGTAAATAGAAAGTGTGGGTTTCTTTATATGGTTTTGGTTTTATTGTGTTTTGATTTTACAGCGTTTGTAAACTGATTCCATATGAAACCTGATAAATATCACAGTCTATGTTAAAAAGAAACATGCATTACTTCTTAACAAAGAAAGAATAATATAAAATTGCCAAAATGCTTTTGTTTATTTCTTAATCTAGTTGTATTACCACTATACCTTAAGACTGCTTTTTTCTGATTTTAAAATTATTAAAAACTTTTTAGGTATAATTTAACTATAAATGTTTAAATCAAACCTACACTAGACCAAATCATATCCTAGCAGAAAGATGGTAATGTTCCTCTGTAAAAGCTTTCAATATTGGAAATCATACACTTAAAGTTTGTGAATTTTGTATAAATTACCATTAGTAACAATTTGTGATTACTTGAATAATAAAAAGACACTATGTTAAAATATGATAGTGATTACTTTGGTATTATTGGTAACTAAACAGCACATGTACTTATGAACATTGTATATCTTATATATGTGTTAGGAATAATTTCAGGGAGAATCTTGGACTTTTTAAACTATATGTGTTTATGTTTTATATATTTTTAAATTTTTTATTATTTTCTATAATTGAATTTGCTTTAAAATGCACTAATATTTTAGCTGGGGAAATGACTAGGAGTATGAATGAAGTTCTTATTGAACAATAAAGAAGACCTGGACTGGGGTTTCCAGAAATTACATCAAATCTGGTTGCAAGGAATGCAATATGGACCAGTGGGTAAATATGCTGGCCACATGGTGACATGGGTTTGATTCTTGAAACTCACATAAATATGGAAGGAGAGAATCAATTCTACAAAGTTGCTATCTGACCCTTAACAATACACATACACAAAACAATACATATTTTTCTAGAAGCTGGAAATGGTAGCAACCACCTGTAAATTACTTCAATGATGGACAAAAAGGACACAAGCATAATTCAAAGTTCTCTCTTGATATCTGGCTAATGGAGTCAATGATTCCCAGATAAAGTTAGATACCCTGTCTCAAAAAAAAATAATAGGATGAAGAACAGGGGAAGGCATTTTGACATTGACTTCTGGACTCCACCTAAATGCTCATTAGTGAGAATTGTTGGAGGAAGTTCTTGTACTGCCCTTTCTGAGGCACTGTCTAATTTGATAATAAAAGTTACTGATGGTCATTTAGCTGGGCAGAGAGTGAATAGGAAGGTAGAATTTCCTGGGACTAACTGAGGAACCCTGAGAAGAGTAACGGGAAGCTCTCTCTTTCTGTTAGGACTCTGGAGCAGCAGGAAAACTTGGAATAAGCTCTGAAGGTACAGCAAGCCACATGATGGATTGAGAATAGTTGATCAGGATAACTTAATTTACCTAATTGAGAGTCAGCTAAGGCCTAAGTGTTGAAACATTAAGTGGTCTTGGTGTAATTAATTATTGGGAAAAGCCACTGCAGATTTCACGAGTCCAGTTAAAGGGAGTCCAGCTGGCCATCAGACCACAGGTTACTCCAATGATCTAATATAAAAGTTTATAATTATTAATAAATATATTAGTTAACAGATTTGTGATTTCAAGGGTGCTGAAGGCCACCCTTGGCCCAGAGTTTTATCACCAGGACAGGTCAGGCCAATTGCTAAGTTGAGTCAGGCCCTCTAGGCCTATAGGTTTCCTTCATGGTTGCTGCAAGCTATTCTGCTGGCCTGATATAATAGTTTATTGTTATTAATAAATTATTTGTTAATTAAGTTTCCATTTCAGATAATACTCCACATGCATATACAAGCACACGCATCAGCCACAAACTATCAGAGAATAAATTAATTAATTAATAACAATGTATTGATTGTAGAAGATAACTTTAACACATTTAATATAAGGCAGTCTCTGCTGAAATTATTCAAATTGAAATTTTGAGAAGTAGGTACATTCTTTGCAATTGCTATGCTATAATATTTTTGGGAATAGATCAAATGAGTAGATGGAAATGATAATCACCTAGTCAGACATATTAGCTGTTATTTACATGACTGTCATGTACAATTAAAAAATCACATTGAGCCGGGCAGTGGTGGTGCACGCCTTTAATCCCAGCACTTGGGAGGCAGAGGCAGGCGGATCTTTGTGAGTTCAAGGCCAGTCTGGTCTACAAAGTGAGTCCAGGACAGCCAAGGATACACAGAGAAACCCTGTCTCGAAAAACCAAAAAAAAAAAAAAAAATCACATTGATCCTTATAGCACTTGAATAAGAAGAAAGCGGGATTTGATTTACCCCAAAACCAGTGTTCATTGAGGAAAAAAAAACTTATTTCTTCATGTTTTCCCCTCATTAATACTGTCATTTAACTTGCCTTCAAAATACTTAATTTTAGCTGGGTGTGGTGGTGCACGCCTTTAATTCCAGTACATAGTAGGCAGAGGCAGGCAGATCTCTATGAGTTTGAAGTCAGCCTGGTCTACAAAGCAAGCCCTTGACAGCCAGGGCTACTACACAGAGAAACCTTGTATCACACAATGAAAACCAACCAACCAACTAACCAAACAAACAAACAAACAAATAAACAAAAACCCGCTTACTTTTAATATTTTTTGCATAGCTAAATGTGTTGGTTTTTAAATTGTATTTAGTTCTTCTACTGTTTTACCAGGATTTCTTCAATGTTTTTTAGAGATGGCTACCTGAAAGACAGCAGTGAATTACACAACATAACATAAATCTCAAGATGTGAGGGTTAATACAATGTTCAGGTAACAGAGAACTATTAACAAGCAGGTTGAAGATCTGGAAGAGACACTGGAAGTTTACTCCATTAGTTTAAATAAATCATTTTCTTTAAACTATGTTCTTCTAGTCCTATCACATTAGAGCTATACTTTTACCTTTTCCTTTCTTTACATTTTTACTAAAATTGTAATTTTTTACTATATAAATTTTTACTATATCTTTTTATATAAATTTTTTGCTCTATAAATTTTTTACATATAAATTTTTACCTATAAATTACTGGAGTGAATTTGTTTTTGTCTCTTTTAATTTCATGGCATAAATACAATATTTTTTTATCTTGTTCAGATGCATGAAAAATTTAGCATGTATTTTTAAATATTTAATTTTTAAGTTTAATATGTAATTTGGAGGTCAAATATTTATATCTGTGTAGACCATAGTATGATAGAATGTCATAGTCATAATCTTAAAATTGTGATAAAATATGTGAATATAATTCTAATATTTGTAACTTCAGAATACTTGTAAGATATAAATATTAGTTAATTTTTATGGATCAATTGCTTAAGATTTCATTATTTTCATCATAATTACAAACTATGTAATTTATATGGGCTTTTTAAATTTGAAAATATATAATTAACTTGATCTGAAAATTGAACTAGCATAATTTATATAAATATAATATTTTCATGTAACAGTTATAAAGAAAATGAAAATGCCTATTCATACTGACTAGGGCTATCATGTAGCACAAGTTTGCCCTAAGTGTGTATCTTAATGTCTAAGTTGCCTGAGTGCTGGGTTTAAAGGTGTATTTCATCATGAGGGCAGTTTATAGTCCTTTTATGAGAGATTAGGTGTCTAGGAGGTGGAGGAAGGCAATGCTCATGGAACAGTGAGTATATGGTTAATAACCTGGTGAGTGACAGCTTGCTGGTTGGGTCCCAGGTCTGGAAAATCCCAAGCTTATGGAACTCCTGTAGCTTTAGAGAGCTAACAACATTCATAAGAGAGAGACTTGATCATTTTAAGAAAGCTAAAGAAGGACAGATTTTTCATCAGACTGACAGACTGAAAAATTTGGTGCTGAAATTGCCATTTGCTGGAGGACAGATGGCCAGGACTACTATTATGGGACAAAGATCATCACATCAATGGATCTTCATAAGGACAATTGTACTATTAAGTTTAAGGACATTCATACTGTTACATTTATGTGATTGATAATTGTTTCTATGGTAATACATAAACTGTACAATTTTTAGCTGAATTATAAAGGGAGAAGATGTAGAGGAATTATAATCCAGAAACATGGCTTCTCTAGCAATGGGTCACATCTGAAGACCAAGGTCTGCCTGATAGAGCTGGAATGCAGACATGTCACTCACCTTTAATTCTTCTAATTGGAATACAGACATACCTTTAGTACACACCTTTAATCGCAAAACAATGATGTCTAATTGAAGGACAGACAAAGTGATGAATCAGGTAAAGATTTGACAGAATAGGATACACCCATCTGTCCTCATAATAGTATAGGAAAGAGAGCCAATTTAAGCAAGCACAGAAAGAGGCAGTTCATATGAGTTGTTGTCAGTCAGAGGACAGTCAGTAGGGATTAAGTTAAGAAGCAATGCAGTGGAGTTGAGCTCATTCATGCATTCCTGCCAAGGAAGTTGAAGCCAGAGAATAAGAAGGAGTCAGAAGATTAGAAAAAAAAATTGCCAGAATTAGTTTGAGGCCAAGAAAAGCAATTCAGTGAAAAGCCTAGAGAAGCCAGACTTATCCAATCAGATTGGAGAGGTGTTGGAGCCAGAAAAGTAGAATTGAGCCAGCCAGCTAGAGTTCAGAAAGGAGGGGAAAGGTTGAGCTTATTCAGAAGTAAGCCTCCAAGATGACAATTATATTTGGTGAATAAAAGTTATTTTTACAAAGATACATAGCAGTGACCTCTTGCAAGGACCATTGAGGAAAGAAGACAAGTAAATTAGGAAATTTTAGTTCAGTTGCTTGTTGTCTGACATGGGTCTCCAGGCTCTTAGACCCTGGATTTCTGCAATTTTGTTTGAGACCTTGGCTTCATGAAGATGGTCTCTTAGCTCACATTACTGATAGTTAATTTTGGCTTATTGAGTTATAGCATGCTCCTCGACCTTTTTAAAAATTTTAGCTATTATCTTTTATTCATTAGCATTTTTTTTCTGCTAGTCAAATTCCTTACATAACTTATATGGTTCTATCGCTTTCCCTATCTTTTTTCTCCATCCTATATTGCCTTCTCTTCTCTCTTGTCCTTTTTCTCCTTAACTCATTTTGTTTTCATTATTTTAAAGCAAGGTCTTACTCTATATTTCAGGATGGTCTCACATTTGCAAATAACCTTCAACCTCTGGCTTACAAGTGCACAACTTGAAGTATTTGCACCATAAGTGAATTTGATATAATGATTTCAATGTAAAGATTTATACTGGTTTTACAAAATGTGATTTATTTGAAAGTGCACAGTATATATACACAAATAAAACATAAGACGTTTGATACACAGAACACACACACACCTGCCTAATGTATGTTTTGAAAAGTGGAGTGAGAATTTAAAGCTTCTGTTTTATTTCATATTTTTTCTACAGAGAGCAACTTCATGAGATTTTACCTCATCACTGATCAGAGTCCTGATTTTGAAATAAATTTAGGTTTACATATATTTTGTCTTTCTTCATCATGAACTAAGTTTATGGTCAGCTTTTTCTTAGTTCTGAATAGGAGTAAAAAGAGTTGGTAGAGGAACATAGATAAGAAGGTTAAAACAATGATTTCTTAGGCATAGTGTGACAATAGTTCTACCTTATTGTCTCAACCATCATTTTGTAGCTCATAACCTTAATTTGAGCTAATGTTCCCCGCCCTAACCATAACACCATGTTGTATGTGTTATTGTACTTTGCCATGGAGGCTTGGTCATTGGGAAGTTCCTAGCCTCCTATGACATTAGACTAAGCCAATCATCTTAAAGGTCAGAGGGTGCTGCTTTGTCTAGATAGCCTAAATGTTTCAAACACACCTGTTTGCAGATTTTCCCATATAAAAACGGACCCTGAATACTGCTCAGGGTGGCACTCCTGGCTCCCGAGTCCAGGTGTGAGCACAATTGATCAGCTTGGAAAAAAAAAAATGTTCAGTGAATCATTTGTTTGAAATCAATTCCTGAGTCTAAATCATCTATGAGCTATTGGTGGACCCCAACAGATTAAGAATTTGGCAACTTTAATTTGACTATTCATAAAAATCTCATTTTTCAATATTGTCTTTATCATCTATAATATTATTTAACACTTTTTTCGTTGCCCTTTGAAAATATATTCATGACATGTTTGTTTTTATTTGTAGTGCAAGAAGTGTTGTATTCATAGCATACAAAAACAATCTGGACAGTCTAATAGTAGAGGACTCTGTACATTAATTGTAATCAGTGTCTATTTGATTGCTCAATTCATCTGTTTACTTCCTGTAATCCATGCCTATCTAAGAAAACACTTAAGACTCTTGATTGTAATTGTTTATGTCATGGGAATTTAGATGTGTGATAAGGTAAATTTGTTGGGCTCTTCTGCTTCTTTATATCAAATGCTAGGAATATGATGAGTTTAAGATGGGCCAGAAATCACCCAGCAAAGAGTGAGAAGTCATGATTATGAATCCCAGCTCTGTTTATTGCATAATGTGTTACCTATTTTCCTAGATAATGGCAGGAATACAAACTTAAATAAACAACCATGCTCATTAAATACTAATAATATAGATTAAGGATGACATGTTTTACCTGTTATTCTTAGTTCAAATTACACTAGGAACTTATTTATATATTTTTCTTTCTCAAAATTCTATGACTAGATAGGCTAAAGCATGGAAACTAATTCAAATTATGAATGAGGAAACATCTGTTAATTGTAGGGACATACTATTGTCCTGTAATTATAAATGAACTGGGTTTAAAGATAAAATTCTTTTACAATACTGGTGCTTTCAGGCTTCTACAAATAAAGTTTAATTTGTATTGCTATATACAAAGTTTAGTATAAATATTTGTTCACATACATATATATGTATATATAATCTCAACTAAGTGTTTATGAAAGTAGACCTTTATTTTACTATGTCATTTTCTTAGTATATATAAAATATAACAAACCCTTCTCAGAAAGAAGATCTGGAAAGACAAAATAAGAGCTTGTATCCAAGGGTAGAGAGATGGCTCAGTAAGTTATATGTTTTCAATATATTCTTGGTGATTTGAGTTCAATTTCTAGCATCCACATACAAATTCAGGTGTGGTTATGTAGACCTGTAATTTTAGTATAGAGAAGTAAATGCATGAAAAATTCCTGGATCTTCCTACCTAACCAGTGTAGCCAAATAAGTGAGCTCCAAGTTCATTTAGATACAATATCTCAAAAAATAAAGTGGAAGTAATTGAGGAAGAAAAGTAGCATGGAATTCTCTCCTCCGTACAAATAAATGTATGTACAAACACCCACAAGGCACACATGTGCAGATGCATAAATTCATATGCATATACATTCATCAATTACCCACTCGCAGAGTGAGAGAGAGAGAGAGAGAGAGAGAATCCCATCCATGTAAAATGTGTGTGCCAGGCCAACCAGTTCATCATGGTTACTTACATATATATGACAGCTGTATCACCAATAAATTTCCTGTAGAATGTATTGGTAATACACCATCAATAAGTTTTACCTTAACAATTGATTTCTTCCTCAATATGCTATTGTAACTTTGGGTGGAAAAATATACCTCATGAAGATGTGGTGAAGGTCTTATGAGGATATCATTAGTTTATGATATTCTTGAAGCATCCAGAATTCTTCCCTGAGGAAATGTTAACAGGAACTGCCTTTTGAAGGGTAACGGGTCTCCTAACAGTCACAACAGTTGTTCTGACTCAAAATGAAGATAGTCATTTCCCATAGCCTGGGGAAGCTATCATATTACAATCATGAAATAGTTGCAAGAAAAACATTTATATTATCGGTGTTTACCTCAAAATGTATATTATATTATTAAAGTGCCAAATGCTGTTGACCTCACTGGGAAGCTGGTTCTGGAAGCAACCAGTCTTAATTTCAAACCCACTTATATTAATCTAAAAGTGAACTCCTATATGTGGGGATAATCTGTTTCTCTTCTCAACTGTGTGACAAGGAGAACAAAAGTGCCCAACCCTAAGGACATTGTGGACTTGCAACAGCTAGACAGGAAGTCATTTCCAACAGATTTATATTGTTTATCTCATCATATATATTGGAATGCAATGAGAAAGAAAAGCCAGTGTTTCAACCATCAGAAGCTCATCTGTGGAGAAAATCTTAGTCATAAACTCAAGCGAACTGCTTCAAAATCCTCTGGTGGTTTCTGTGAGAAGGACTACTATAAAAGTAGGTAGAACTATGAATGGTAGTCCTCTTGGAGGAATGCTCTATGAAGAGCTCAGGGAACATCACTGAAAAGGGAGAAAAAAGATTTTAAGGAGAGGAGAAGGAAGTCCATTGTGAGATTATACCTTTAGCTATGACAAAGTAACTATATTTATGGAATTTCAACAAAATGGTTATCTACAACATGCCTAAACAATTCCAATAATAGTTGACATCCCAAAATAGAGTAATCTCACAGGGCTCCCATCTGAGATGAAGAAACATACATACACTATGAACAATTGATAAGAGAGAAAATTAGTCTTTAGGAATGAGTCCCTGACTGTCTATCAAGTACCAAATGGTCAGCATTTAAAGTATATGTTTGGGAAGCACTGAATGGATTCAGCAGGTTGTGTTTATACACACACACACACACACACACACACACACACTCTCTCACACACATATACACACACACACACAACACAAAGAGATATGAATAAATATATATATATGTATATATATATATGATGGATAAAAAGAGGAAAACATGAAATTCTAAGGGAGAATTGATTAAAAACTTGGGAGAGTTAGGAGGAAGAAAGGGGGAGAGAAAGTAATATATTAATATCTGAAAAAATTCAAAAATTAAAACATAATCTTGTACATAATTCTGTAATTCTGAAATAAATGTTATCTTAAAATATGTAGTTTCCTTGATCATATTTCTTCAGTAATATATAACAATAAGTTATAAATAGTTTGTTAAATAATTAATATTGTTTTAAATATTAATAATACATGTAGAATATGTCTTTTTTATAATTAAATTAAATGATTTATTGTATTGTATATGAGTGTAGAGTTTGTACAGAAATGTATCATGGATCTATGTGGTGATAAGAGTAAAGTAGAATAAAGTAGAAAACATTAGATACTGATTTATTGATTTATTTGGAAATTTACTTAAAGCACTACTTATTGCCAACCATGGCTGTACATTATTGCCTAGGACAAAACAACCAACAGAAATAGCTAAAAGTGTAGGTGATGGGGTAGTTTTAAGCATACTAAATGTTAATTGGTCCTGTTTGCTGTCTGTCATATTGTCTCTGATTGCTTAAATAAATGCTGGGGCCTGAGATTGGGCAAAGACAGAGAAAGGTGGGACTTCCTGAGATTAGAACAGGAAGCCTGCACTTTAGACAGAGAATTAAGGCATTCCAGCCAGGAGCAGGAAGAAGGAGGACACACACCATGGGTTAGGAAAAAGAACCTCATTCCACATGGCCAGGAACATCTGCTTAGCATGGAGAATGCCAATCCAAGGGGCATATGTACATATGGGGTCGTATTTGAATAATAGAATTAAGAGCTAGCTTAGATGGGCCAAGAATGTTCAATTCAGGCTGAGGCTTGTTAAAATCTATCTGTGTCACTGTGTGCTCATTTATAATGTCTGGTTAAGGATTAACAGCTGCCGAACCAATTAACAATAATCTAAATACTAGTAAATAACTTAATTATCCATTTTTTTCTACATATGGTGCCCAACCACGGTAATTAGAATCCATGCTTACATCTTGAGAAGGCCCAGGTGAAAGCCGGTTTCTTAGCCAAAGAGCGGGGAACCAAACCCAAATTTATTTCAAATGTGCAGCTACCTTAACAAAAGCTGTTGCCTTGAAGCAAAGGTGGACAGCTAATGCTTAGCTCTCCTTACTACTAAAAAACTGGCAGCCTTCTAAACAGAGCTTGAGAACTGAACTAATTGCCTAGATTAAAAATAGAGGAATTCATAATGTCTCAATATTTTTGGATTCCAATTAAGTTTGTTCCTCTTAACACGCAAATTATTTTACCCTGACAATTGTGGTTCTGTGTATCTTTTTTGAGAAAGTTTGAACTAGGGTAGTCTTAAAGGAAATAATTTATAGACGGAATGCTAAATTGCCAACAAGATAATGGAGGAAAGAGGGAGTCCCTTACCTATAGATAATACAAAATTGATGGCAGCTGGGGCTAAGAGCTCCCTGTCTATGAGGTGCTTGTCAGTGCTTTCTGGGAAGGGTCCACCAATGAAATACAGTTGCAACTAGATTTCGAGGAATAACAAACAGCTTTAATTCCAGCATGGGATGGCATGGTTAGACATGCCAATGCGTTTGGAATGTTGGTTCTTTGCTTGATTTTTGTTCAGATGTCTTTGATTTTCCTATATCAGGATGTAGAAAGGATGTTTTTCTGTTTTGGCATGCTAAAACATAAAATATTTTTGAAGATTTTGGGCAGATTTCAAATTGTCACTATGTTCAAAGTTGCTCTCTGGGTTACAGAGTTACTAATATCTGGGATTTAAGTGAAATATTTGACAGGGAGGTACTGGCACATGCCCTTAATCCCATAATCCCATCACAGTAGAGGAAAAAACAGGCAGATCTCTGTATTCTAGACCAGCCTGGTTTAAAAAATGAAGGCAGGATGGGGACCCTGCTGATAACATAAGGCTTCACACTAAAGACAGTGTAGAATTTAAAAAATGACACATTGTTTCCTTGATGTTAAGTTTAATAATATCCTTACTGATCTAATGGATAAATACACATAATCTCAAATTTATGTAAAGAGAAAGGGGTCTCAAGCCAATCTCAGGTGTGGGTCTCTCATTGGAGAATTGGTTTCAAGAGACATTTTTCCCTGAAGGAGATATGTTAATCACTGGGTGTGATGGTCCATGCTTTTAATCCCAGCACTTAGGAAACAAAGACAGGTGGATCCCTGACCTTCACCAAGGTCAGCCTGGTCTACCAATTGAGTCTAGGGCAAGCTTACACAGAGAAATCCTGTCTCAGAAAAAAAAGGAGAGAGAGAGAGAGAGAGAGAGAGAGAGAGAGAGAGAGAGAGAGAGATTTTGTTAACCAAGGTTAGGACCCAAAGTTAGGCTGGGGAAGAACATGCAAACAGCATGCTTCCCACAGCTAACAGTTAAGAAAAGCTAACATAAAATAGCAAATCATGCTGTTCTACACCAATCTCCTTAAAAATGGAGCTTCCATGGGATAATTGGACCTCAAACTAATACAACATGATATAATTAACATTATTCTTTAACAAGGTTAATTCAATTATTTAAATTCATAAATTGATCTCAAAACTTGAGAGACAAGGACTAAACCGGTTACTTGTGCGTTCAAGCCAATCTAAACTACAGAGCTGTACAGAGCAAATAAAGACAGCCCAAGCTACAAATAGAAAACCTTTCTCAATAAGAATAGATATATCCACATAGAACTTAAATCTCAAAAGGAGAAAAGGAAAGAAAAAATATAGAAATGCATACTTTTGATCCCAAAATGTGGGAGACAAAGACAGAGACAGATAGTTTCCTTTTGAGTTTGAGGCCAACCTAATCTACAGAAAGCCAGAACAACATAGAATAAACCTGTTTTAATCAATTAATAAGTTTATGTCAACTGTAGAGGGGAATACTTAAACTCCACACAGTCTTATGCTGTATTTTCAATTTAAATTAGAATACTATTACATGACATCCTTTTATACGACATGAATGGAGACTTACAAACTTTTTTTTTTCTGTTCAAAGAACAGAAAATATTCCTTAATTGATTTGTGCATCCTGCACATCCAAGGCACTTTGGTGATTGCAGAACTATATGTTACTTGTGAGAAATTATATATTTTCAGAACGAGATCACAGACCAAAGAAGACAAGACAAGTAACTCAAAATGATCCAGCCTCATAGACTGCCTCAATAGCTTTTTCCTCAAAAATATGCATCAAAAACAACTTAAAACAGCTTCCTGAGATGTCCCAGACTCAAAGACTGTTCTAGACAGGACTTCAATAAAGCCCTGAACTTTCCTACCCAAGTCCAACTTTGAACTACAATTTGCTCAGACGATTCAAATTGCTGAACACATAGAAATGGAGAGCAAATGTCACTATCAAATTGATTAACCCCTTTTTTTCCATTTTATTTGGGCCCCTAAACAGGTTTTCTGCATCCTAATTGAGCAGGAAGCAGTTTTAAGTGAGCAACCTCCCATTCCCAGAAAGTGGGGTGAATGATTTTTGGTCATTTGATGTGTTGTAGATGTTGTTTAGCAGGAAAGGATACAAATTGTTACATGGTCTTGTTAAGCAAGCTATAGTAGGCTCAGGGATTTCTCTCTTTTTCTTTATCCTTCTTTCTCTCTTATATGGGGAGAAGACTTGAAAAGAAAAAAGAGGGGAATATATATATATATACAGTAAGATAAAAGGATAGATTATTGAATCTGCTCTGAAACTTAAAGCTATTGTCATTCTTAAAATAAGGTTATCTTTTGATGCATTGGTATAGAATTTTGTATATTGATATAAATAAGATTAATCTTGATTAATTAGTATATAATTTTGTATTTTGACACATAATATGTATATTTCAACTCTCATATAAGGTATTGTTCCTATACAAATAATTTAAAAGTACAGGTTTACTTCTCAACCTTTCATGGGTTGCAATTGCAATCTATTTAGGAGTCTGGATAGTACAAGTTTGATTGGCCAGTTGAGCTTCTGATCATGTCAAATACTAGTTTCAATTTATCACAAAATAGACTTAATAGGGTAAACAGATAGTAAATGGTTAAAAATATACAGTTTGTTCATAGATAGATAGAAGATAGATGATAGATTTATAAATGAATCGATAAATGTCTTCAAAACCCTCTGAGGCATACAGAAAATGTCATTTAAAGATGTTTTTATTATTTTAAGAATTGTTTGACTTAAGACAGTCAGCTACTGATAGCTCCCATTTGACTTGGAAGAAAACAATAAGCATCAAAAAGAGATCTCCCATTAGGAGATAATTCCTATTGGGCAAAAATACCACTGCTCCCTTAACAGACTATATACTGTCCAAAGATGGACCAGAGCTTAAACACATGTCCTGATTCTGCAGAGACAGAATGGGAAAATCCTTCTTATTTCCTGCTACACAATTTAGGCTGTGAAAAATGCTTGGCCAGAAGGCTGAAGATGAAGATCCAACGATATTGAGAGATATTTGGGACTGTCTAGTTAACAAACTATCATATTTCCTTTTGGAAGCTCTCCTATGCTTCATACTCACTCAAATAATAACTTTATCCCTTGATATGTCTTTGATGTGGTTGAAGGCATAATAGTTAAAAAATTTCAATTGAACTTGAGTTGTTTAGGATTTAAAAGGATATTTTCAAGTCTAAATAAAATCTTTAGGTTTATAAATATAGGATATGATAGAAATTATTTAGGTTCAGAACTTTAGACACACCAAGATAGATGATTTTTTTTCTTCTTCAAGACTGCCTGATACAAACAGGCTAAACATTATGTGTGTAACTTTTAAATGTGGTTTTCTTGATTGTTTCATATTTGTTCTTATTATCTTTACTATATGAGTTTAAAAAAATTAGCCTTTTTGTTAGACAAAAGGAGGGAATTGATGGGGTAGTGTTAAGCATTCTAAATGTTAACTGGTCCTGTTTGCTATCTGTTACATTGTCTCTGATTGGTTAAATAAATGCTGGGGCCTGAGATTGGGCTAAGACAGAGAAAGGTGGGACTTCCTTAGATTAGAACAGAAAGCCTGTGCTTTAGACAGAGGATTAAGGCATTCCAGCCAGGAGCAGGAAGAAGGAGGACACATACCATGGGTTAAAAAAAGGAACCTTATTCAACAGGGCCAGGAATGTTGGCATATCGTGGAGAATGGCAGTCCAAGGAGAGGTATGTATATATGGGGTCATATTTGGGTAATAGAATTAAGAGCTAGCTTAGATGGGCTAGGATTGCACAATTCAGGCCAAGGCTTGTTAAAATCCATGTGGTGTCTGTGTGTACTCATTTATAATGATGGGTTAAAGATTAACAGCTGCTGAACCAATTAAATATAATATAAATACTAGTAAATAATTTAGAGCTATTTTTTCTGCATGTAGGTCATCGTCCATGACAACCTGATCATGAAACCTCTCGACTCTGTCTTATACCTTAGAATAATAGCAATTCTTAAGCTAAATAGCATGTACACTTCCGAAAAAGTCTAGCTTGCTTGTTTGTTAATCTCACTTTGTAGCTTTAGATTATAAGAGTAAAATATAAACTGGACTTCAGACTAAAGTCTTTCAGGGTGTGCTGATCTTGGAATCAATATACCAGTGAATACATCTCTCTTTCACTCTTGTTGTCACAGTACTTATTCCAGAGTGATTCCCACCAAAAGAGAACCAATTTGTGGAATAAGTTCTTTTCTTCCACCTTTACATCTGTCCCAGAGATCAAACTTAGACTCCTGCAAACAAGTATGTTGACAAACTGGGCTGTTCCATTTAGCCTTATCACATGACATTTAAATGTAGATAGAATTTCTGTAAGTCACTGTATTTTTTCACAGCAATAAAAAAGTAGTTAATGTAGGATGTACTATGTGGTTAAGAGATACTCTGTATCCCTCATTCAAGCCTGAATGTTTCTGATTCAAGGGAAACTTGGATGTATAGTGTTTCACCCACATACTTGTTTTTTCATGAATTATGCCTTCCCCTGGCAATAATGATATCACTGTCACTATGCAAGCCAAGATAAATCCTGTGGCGAGCCACAAAACTGTGGTGAGCCGCAACCCTAAGATGGCGCCTGGCTTGATGCCAGAAAGCTCAAGCTTAGCTGTAAACAAGCCTTAGTTGGTAGCAGCTGCCTAGCCCGGTGTGCTTCCTCATTTTGTGAGCCTATCTTGGATCGCTACTAGGTGTCATGATCTGATTGGGTTTGAGTAGGCATATAAGGGCTTGGGGGAGGAGACACAAGCAGAGACACAAGCACACAAGCAGAGAGACACAAGCAGGTTTTCGGAAGACTGTTTTCAAGGGACCTGAATAAACTGCTTGAGAAGAGCTTTTGCGAGTTGCGTCATCCTTGCTGGTCGAGGGGGACGCGACAAGTGGTGGCCCGTATGGGGAACCAGAAAAGACTCAGAACTCTTGCAGTCAGGGGCAGTGGTGGCGCACGCCTTTAATCCCAGCACTTGGGAGGCAGAGGCAGGAGGATCTTTGCAAGTCCGGGGCCGCCTGTGTTGGCGCCGCCTTCATATAATGAAACTTCCCCTCCGAGTGGTCCTAGTGGGTGGTCATTCTGTCCAAATGTCTGGAGAGAGGTGAGACATGAACTATACTACCCTGTCTTTCAGGATGGAGGGGGAAATCGTTATCATGAACCCCTCGATTTTAAGATAATTAAAGCACTCGCTGAGTCTGTCCGCACTTATGGGATTAATGCTGCTTTCACTGTAGCTCAGGTGGAAGCTCTTAGTCATTATTGCATGACTCCTAGTGACTGGATGAGCTTGGCACGTGCCTGCCTGTCCTCTGGGCAGTATTTAGATTGGAAGGCTTTCTTGATTGAGTTTGCTAATAAACAAGCTGCTGCTAATTGTGCAGCGGGAAACCCAGCCTGGGATGTGGACATGCTTCTTGGGCAAGGTCGATTTGCTCAACAACAAACTGGGTATCTGGCTCAGGTGTTTGAGCAAATCAATTTAATCGCAACCAGAGCTTGGAAATCATTGCCTAACAAAGGGGAAGTGAATAGAAATCTAACTAAGATTATTCAGGATCCCCTGGAGCCTTTCTCAGACTTCGTGGCTAGAATGGTTGAAGCAGCTGGAAGGGTATTTGATGACCCTGATTTGGCAATGCCCTTAATTAAACAACTTGTGTATGAGCAATGTACAAAGGAGTGTAAAGCAGCTATCACCCCTTATAAGAACAAGGGGTTGGAAGCCTGGATGCCTCAGTGCAGACTGCCGCTACCTTGAATAATTTGTCAGCCAATGTAGCCACGGCCTTGGATGTATTGTGGCAGGTGGCCCAGATTGGCTGTGAGCGGAAAATGACTGGTTTGTGTGTGACCTCTGTGCCATATCAAAATTACACTGTAGCTACAAATTTTTCTAAGCAACTCTCTCAGTATCTTACAGGAAATTGGTCTGGCGAGTTTGATAAGCTGATACAGAATCTGAGAACTGCCATCGTGCATGTAAATTCCACCCAGGTTGATGTCTCTGTTGCTGAGGACTGTCAACATGGATCCTCCGAGCCATGAATCATCTGAAGGAATGGGCGGGAATGGGTGCCCTAGGAGGCATGCTCTTCCTAGTCAGTTTCATTGCCCTATGGTGTATCTGTAAGATGAGGATTTCACAGAGGAGAAGTAATGCCATGCTGGTGCAAGCCTTTGCTGCCTTGGAGGCTAGACAGCCACAAGCTTGGTTGACTGTCCTAAAGGACTAAGCTATCATCACGCTCAGGATGCGAGGCTAAGCACTGCACTTGGGGTCAGCTTCTAGCGACTTCAAGAAGGGCATGTTTGATTGCATATGGGTTGGTATCCTAGTTTCCCATCTCTGAGAAAAAGATACCGGACGGGTATGGCACCAGCCTGGTTGGCTACTGGGTGTGGGGTCATTACAATGTCCTTTACATGCATATCAGAGATCAGACCTCTACCCTTGCCTGTTGCGTTTTAAAACAAAAAGGGGGATCTGTATGGGGATCGAACCCACGACCTTGGCGTTATCAGCACCACTTGTCATGTCCCCCTCGACCAGCAAGGACGACGCAACTCGCAAAAGCTCTTCTCAAGCAGTTTATTCAGGTCCCTTGAAAACAGTCTTCTGAAAACCTGCTTGTGTCTCCCTGTTTGTGTGCTTGTGTCTCTGCTTGTGTCTCCTCCCCCAAGCCCTTATATGCCTACTCAAACCCAATCAGATCATGCCACCTAGCGATCCAAGATAGGCTCACAAAAGGAGGAAGCACACTGGGCTAGGCAGCTGCTACCAACTAAGGCTTGTTTACAGCTAAGCTTGAGCTTTCTGGCATCAAGCCAGGCACCATCTTAGGGTTGCGGCTCACCACAGTTTTGTGGCTCGCCACAAAATCCTACCTCTACAAAGCTGCTGCTTTTGAGGTATTAGATCACAGTTATCAGAGAATTAATTTAAACAATGTAGCAAACTAGCAACAGTATAAGGTAGAGTGAAGAATAAACAAGCTATCCATATATCACTTCTCAGTTCAGAAACTCCAGAATGTTTTATTTAATCTATGTTTATTTTCATGTCTTCATTTCTTTTGTTTACTGAAGTAGCAGGCTCACCAGGAACATGAGCCCTAAATTCATTCAATATTTTCTCTCACAGATTTCAAGACATTGGTGAGAAATAAATAGATTAATTTGAGATAGATAATTGTATCAGGCAGCGATTTATGATATTTAAAATACCTAAGAGTGTTTGTCTGTCATAATACAATAAGGTTATTGCAAAGCTCATAAGTGGAAATTGCTAGCAGCAGAGCCTGAATTTGACAGTCAGAAAGATTAAAAAAATTAAAGATGTAAATGTTTAAAGCATACAAAATTAATACACATAAGTAATAAAAGAACAAAAATGAGTTTATGATATGCTTTGAGCATGGTTATTATTCTTATTGCAGAAGAATGATTATAGGGGTTAAGTTACATTTTCTCACCTGAATCATGGTAATTATTGATCCACCTGTATTGAAGAGAATGATTTTCAAGGTGGAAGACATTTAGCACTACTGAATCATCAAATTGTTTTTCAGCTTGCTTTTGGAGTGTCCCTGTTTCCACAGAGTAGAGGCGTTTTAATGCAACAAGTTCACTGGTCTCATCACATCCAAAGATCTTCTAAATTTATATGACATGGCTGGGATGCAGACATGCCCTTAATACACACCTTTAATTATAAACAATGAAGGTAACATTAGTTGGTAGAAGGAAGTACCCATGTTGGAAAGTGATGTGTAATTGAGAGGCACACAAAGTTATTAATCAGAGAAATATTTGACAAAATAGGATATGCCCAACTCTCATGAGAACAGAGAGGAAAGAGAAACTACTTAGGAGAGAACAGCACAGAGAGAACACAAAGAGGCAGTTTTACCAGGAGAAATTTGCAGAGACACGTTGAATGGAGAAGAAACTAGACACAGGTGAAGACAGAACTATCCAGAGAATGAGAAGGATCCAGGATAGTAGAGTAGATTGCTAGAGTTAGTTTGAGGCCAAACTGATTCAGTCAGAAGTTGAGAGAAGTTAGTTTGAATGAATCAGCTTGGAGAGGAATTTTTAACCAGTACAGCTGAATTGAACCAGCCAGCCAGAATTCAGAACTACTAGGAAGGGTGAGCTTATTTAGTAGTTAGTCTCAGAGGCTGAAAGCATTCTAGGCCTAGATTAGATTGCATGGACACTAGAAGCTTCCAGGACTAGACCTAGGTTAATAGTCAGAGGGCAGTAGTTTTCTGAGATGAGAATTTGTTGAGGGAAGGTTTAATATCATTGCTTCTGAGAGGTTTAATTCAATGCTGAGATCTGATTACTGCCTCTTCTGAGGCATTCTCTTGATTGGTTAATAAAAGTCACTTATGGCCAATTAGCTGGGCAGACAGAGTATAGAAAGGTGGAACTTACTGAGATTATACAGGAACCCTCAGCACACACAGAGATTCCTTCTCTTTCCAGCATGAGGCACAGAAGTAGACAGATATCTTGAGAATGCTGGAAGGTAATCACAGGCACATGGCAGTGTGGGATTAGGTGATCCGGGTTAACTTAGAGTAGCTAATTGAGAGTCTGCCTGGCTAAGGGCTAAGTGTTAAAACATTAAAAGGTACTGGTGTATTTAATAATTGAGGAAAAGACTGTGGCGGCTTCTAGGCCCTCAGTCCAAGAAGTTCTGGGCCATCGGACCTCCAGACTCCCGGACTCCCTTCGAACCCAGGTGAAGCTCCTGTGAAGCTGCTGGTAATTCTACTGGCCTAAAATAACTACTTATATTAATTAACAGAGTTTAGGTTACAGGTGATGTAGGCCACCTTTGGTTCTCAGGCTCTTTCCCCAGTATAAGTTAGGCAACCATTTAAGGCACATAGGCCAGGCTGCCTGCTCCTCTGCCAAGCTGCAGGCTACTCTGACAGCCTAATCTTACAGTTTATACTTACTAAACTACAATAATTAATTAAATTGCAGTATCAACAATTAGGTCAGGTAAATAAAAGCTGACTTTTACACCCCACTTTTGCAGTTTGTTCAATTAGTCCGAAGAGCAATTTCCATAATTATTTTGATTTTTCTTTCCCGTAAGATGTTTTGTTATCTGGCCCACATTCACACAATTGCAGATTATCTGTAAACTGTACTCTTATTTGACTTGCTTTTTGTAATTTTAAAATGTTAATACTCTTCTGATCTTTGTCTTTTTCCATTCTCATTGATTTCACTTTCCCAGACCATGTCTGCCTTTCTCTCAACTTAAAAGAAACAAACAAACAAAAAACAAAGCAAAGAAAAAAACCCAAAGCAAAACAACAACAACAAAAAAACCCTCAAAACAAAAAAAAACATCAATTAAAAAAAAAACCTATCTTAAGTCAGCAATAGAACCAAAGAGAACTCTGAACTCTTGTGCATATTTATATATATAAAGTTTAATCACAACAATAATTCTATGGTTTGACTAGTAATTTTATTTCTTGTGATAATACTCACCAGAAAGATTACAACACCACGCTAAAATTACATAATATTTTACAACTGACAATGTATTTTAGTGAGTTTCCCAATTTAGAAAGTTGATGTATAAGTGTTATTCTTCCATGATAAATATAGAGACGTTCATTCAAACAATAAATATCTAGATTTTTCAGGCAATTATACTCAGGCTTTTACAACATGAAAATTCTCTTAAAATTCAATGATTACTGTTAAATTCTGGAATTAATATACTTATAGCATACTCACAGTAGTGTCGGGACCAACTTAAAACAGGTAACAGAGAATTTATGAGACCCAAAAGACGATGAAATTTTCATGTATAAATTGAAAGGGGTTAATGCAAATTTCTGCCTAAACTATCACTCAATCATGTCACAAAGAGAAAGAAAGAAACATCCACATCTTCTTGAACTTTCACTTTTAACAGAAAGCCATCAATACAAAACTTATATAAAAATCAATAATTATATCTAAATGTTGTCTTCGAAATATTGACTGTAACAACATTGATACAGTATCAAAAAATAGATCGTTTTCATTCTGATCCAGACCCAAAGTAAATATACCTGTCTTTTCCCTGCACAATGTTGTAAAACCAAAATGCTTAGAATGAAATTCCTGGCTGATAAACTACATAGTTTGTATAGGAACAGAACTTATATTCAGTTAAGTTTTATTGCTTTCAGATGTCCCAAATATTTAAAACAAAATATATAGTATTGTAAAGTTAGTTTTCATCATGCTCAGGTTCTTAGAATCATCATTTTCTCAGCTTGCAGAAATATTTAATATTATTTAAATTTCCCTAATATCAACTTTTCAAGTTCAATATATTGAAAATTTTAAGCGTGCAGTCAAAATATAATGAATAAATCAAAACAACAAATTTGTTGTAGTCTCTAAGTGCAACAAATTATTCCTTTGTCAAAAGTATACATTCCACAATTTTGTCTGAGTTATTGCTATGAAGGAAGAACAAGTGAATGTCCAACACATTGAAATAGATTGATCTGTTCATAAGAGATCAAATAAGGATTAAGACCTGTATAATTAGCATGTAATAGAAAGCAGAAACATTTGAGCTTACATGTTATTAGAAAACTGATGTCAGGAACAAGGCCCTGAAAGTCAACAGTACAAAACATTTGTTTTGAGAATGATTTCATACTTTCATATTCATCTTATTATACCTGCTGCTAGCAATGTGCATTTTGACTAGTGTGAAGTCTCACAGTATAGTTCTAGGAAGCATAATTACCCAAGTTCAGCCCTGAGTGTAGTATAGCTTGCTTACAGACCTATCAGTCTTCAGGAATCCACCCCAAAATGAGTTATAGTTATTATAGTGGATCTGTTACTTGTCACTATTAAGTTACTAATTTCTTCAGAAAATAAAAACATAAGTGGAGGAGATCCAGGATGACACTGTCCATAGAGCATTGTATCTGAGTAGTGGGTGAATGAGATTAGTCAGTGTGGACTGAACATGAGGCCCCACAGCTGACTTTGAAACACAGATGGTGTTTGAATTTCAGAGGCAAACACTGAGACTAGCCACCATGCAAAACAGCTCATGCAAGTCCCAGGAACACCACCCTAGTATCAGCCAGCTCTGTCACCCATCTGGAGAGAAGCAAATACCAGAGCAGGTCCAGCCCACGAGCTGATCAATATCACAGCTCTGGCCACAGATCAGTGGTCCTGCCTGTCTTCCTGAGATTCAGCCTGGATGCACACCTGTGTACCCAACTAAGAAAAACAGTTGGACCACAAGAACAAAAGTAAGTAAGATTTTATTGCTGGAGTTCCCAACATGACCACACAGTGCACATTTTAGCTGAGTGACAGAGACCAAACCCAGCCCCAGCAGCGCAATCAGGACCCAAGACTGACTGCAACAAGAGTCTACTACAGTGTGTTCCTCACAAACACTTGGGCAGGTCACTCCACTCACCTGATCCCCAGAGCTTTTGAGGCAGTCAGAAACAAGCATATCAATGCTGGCAGCCATCCTGGGTGGAGCTCCCTGCCTGTATGGTCAGCCTAGCTGCTAAACCAGAACCACTGTGACAGAGAAGTGAGAACATAGGCCCAACCAAACTTGATCTGCCTTCCTGAGGAGACATGCCAGCTCTCAGGTCCTCGCAGGACAGCCCCTTCCCTACTCCAATCCCCTGTGTATAGGTCCAAGTGAGTCAAAACCAGTTGAGGAGAGCAGCAGACACTCTCTTAGAATCAATCTATTACAGGAAACTACCCATCATCTGGAAGTGGACACCAGGATCTCAGGATCACCTAGCCCCCAAAACAGGGGGTTTTCCTGAGCACCAAGGCCAACTGGTATCAGAAACAACCAGACAACCAGGGTAAAACACATGACAAAGGGCCAGCAAAGGAACACAATAAAAAAAAAAAAAAAAGATGTCACCAGAATCTAGCTATATTGCTACAGTAAACCCTGGAAATCTTATCACAACTGAAACAAAACAAAATGACCTTAATACTATGCTTATATTAATAATATAAGACTTAAGGGAGGAAATCAAGAAACACTACTAAAGCTCAAATCCCACATCAAACCCCACACATTAATAGTGGGAGACTTCAACACATCATTCTCACCACTAGACAGATCAATGATGCAGAAACCAAACAGAGAAATAATGAACCTGACAGATGCCATGAATCAAATTGACCGAACTGATTTCTACAGAACATTTCACCCCAACACAAAAGAATATACTCTCTTCTCAGCACCTGATGGAACTTCCTCCAAAATCACCCATATAGTCAGTCACAAAGAAAACTTCAACAGATACAGGAAAATTGAAATTACCCCTTGTAATTTGTCAGACCATCATGGAATAAAACTAGACTTTTACAATAACAAAAACAACAGAAATTCTGCAAACACATAGAAAATGAACAACTCTTAATGAAATTGACAATTTTCTGGATGGATTCCACCTACCAAGGTTAAATCAAGAACAAGTAAACAAATTAAAAAGTCCTATAACCACTAAGGAAATAGAAGAAGTCATTAGAAGTCTTCCAGCCAAAAAACAAAAACAAACAAAACAAAAACAAAAACAAAGAAACCCATGGCCAGATGGTTTCAGCACAGAATTCTACCAGACCTTCAACGAAGAGCAAACACCAATATTCTTCAAACTCTTCTACAACATAGAAACAGAAGGAACACTCTTTAGCTAAACTCATTCTTTGAGGCCACAGTCACCCTGATATCTAAATCACACAAAGATCCAAAGGAAAAAGAAATTTTCAGATCAATTTCCTCATAAATATGAATCTAAAAATACTCAAAAAATACTTGCAAACCAGATCCAAGATCACATCATACACCAGGATCAAGTAGACTTCATATCAGGGATGCAGGAGTGGTTCTACATACAAAAATCCATCAATGTAATCCACCACATAAACAAGCTGGAAGAAAAAAAATTACATAATCATCTCATTGGATCCTGAACAAGCATTTGACAAAATCCAGCATTCTTCATGTTAACAGTCTTGGACAGATCAGGCATAGAAGGACCATAGTTAAACATAATAAAGGCAATTTACAACAATCCAAAAGTCAACATCAAATCATATGGAGAGAATATTAAAGCATTTCCTCTACAATCAGGATGTAGATGTCCACTCTCTCCATATCTCTTCAACATAGTACTTGAAGATTTAGCTAGAGCAATAAGAAAACTAAAGTAGATCAAGGGGATACAAATTGGAAAGGAAGAAGTCAAAGTGTCCCTATTCGCAGATGATATGATAGTATACATAAGTGACCCCAAAAATTCCACCAGACAACTACAGTTGATAAATTCTTCTGGCAAGGTTCCTGGATGCAAAATTAATTTAAAAAATCTATGGCCCTTGTTTACACAAAAGATAAATGGGTTGCGAAAGAAATTAAAGAATCAACACCCTTCACAATAGCCACAAATAATATGAAATTCCTGGGGGTATCTCTAACAATGCAAATTAAATCCTGTATGACAAGAACTTTAAGTCCCTGAAGAAAGAAATTGAAGAGAACATCAGAAGTTGGAAAGATCTCCCATTTTCATGGATAGGTAGGATTAACATAATAAAAACATCCATTTATCAAAAGCAATATACAGATTCAATGCAATTCCTACCAAAATACAAACACAATTCTTTACAGACCTGGAAAGAACACTTCTCAACTTCATATGGAAGAACAAACAATCCCAGAATAGCTAAATCACTCCTGTACAGTAACTGAACATCTGGAGGTATCCCCATCCTGGACTTCAACATTTACTACAGAGCAATAGTATTAAAATCAGTATGGTACTGGCAAGAAAACAGACCAGTTGATCAATGTAATCCAAGGAAAGACTGGGAAATAAACCCACACACATACAGTCACTTAATTTTTGACAAAGAAGACTAAACCATACAATAGACAAAGGAAAGTATCTTCAACAAATGGTGCTGGCCTAACTGGATGTCAACATGTGGAAGACAGTGAATAGATCCATCCTTATCTCCCTACAAAACATAAGTCTAAGTGGATCAAAGACCTCAACATAAATTCAGACACACTAAAATTAATAGAAGAGAAAATGGGGAAAAGTATGGAACTCATTGGCATGGGTAGCAACTTCCTGAACAGAACAAAAAAAGCTCGGGGTCTAAAACAATCAATAAATGGTACCTTATGAAATTGAAAGCCTTCTGTAAGGCAAAGGACACTGTTCTTAGAAAAAAAAAAACAAAAACAAAAAAAAAACAAAACAAAAAAAAAAAACCGGCAGCTTACAGATTGGGAAAAGATCTTCACCAATCTAACAACTGACAGAGGGCAAATATCCAAAATATGTAAATAACTCAAGAAATTAAACACCAAAAAAAAAAAAAAAAACAATCAAAAAATGGGATATTGGTCTAAACCAAGAATTCACAAAAGAGCGATCTCTAAAGGATGAGAGGCTCTTGAAGAAATGTTCAATATCTTGGTCATTAGAGAAATGCAACCTAAAACGTCTCTGAGATTCCATCTCTCACCTGTCAGAATGGCTAAGATAAAAAACTCAAATGATAGCACACGCATGTGGACAAAGAGGAACACTCTTTCATTTCCAGTGGGCATGCAGACTTGTACAACCACTTTGAAAATCAATCTGGAGATACCATAGTAAATTGTGAATAGCTTTACCTCAAGACCCAGCCATACCCCTCTTGGGCATATACCCAAAGGATTCTTCACCAAACCACAAGGACATTGCCTCAACAATGTTTATAGTAGCTTTATTAGTAATAGCCAAAAACTGGAAACAACCCAGATATCTTCAACTGAAGAATGGATAAAAAAATAATCTGTGATATATTTACATGATGAAATATTACACAGCTGTCAGAAAAAAGGAAATCATGTAATGTACAACAAAATGGATGGATCTAGAAAAGCTCATCCTAAGTGAGTTGGCTTATTCCCAGATAGATAAATATGGTATGTATTCTCTTATAAGTGGATATTAACCATTTACCACAAGACAACCATCCTACAACCCACAGACCCAAACAAATAGCCACCTAGCATATCTATCCTAGGAAAAACTTCATCCAGCAGTGAGTCATGGAATCATCTGCAGGTTAGTGGAACACCTTACCCTGACTGGTGTGTCTTACCAAGCCCCAGGGAATGAGGAAGCTCTTGGACCTCACATGACTGATGAACTGAGGGAGTAAGATATGTGAGGGCCCATCTCATCTAAGGAGAAGGAGAGTACAGAGAAGAGGAATAGTGAGGGAGAGAAGGAGGGAGAGAAAGAGGGAAGGACAGAAGGAAGGTGGGAGGTAGGGAGAACTTGGAGGGGAGGAGGGAGGAAACTGTTCAAGATGTAACTTGAAAAAATAAATTAATTTTTTAAAAAAGGATAACTAAGCTTAAAAAATTAATACAAATAATATATACAATTTTCAAATGATATTTTACCGAAGGCATACTTGCCTGACTGGCATAAAAGGAAAAATTATCATATTTTCAGGTTAGACTGCAGGTTGCTACATAGCTCACACTCTTGAATATCAGCTTATAAGTTTTTTTCCTATATATAAAAGATATTTTTCTTGTTTAGTATTAAAAAGGCAGTTAAGAATTTTAAAATGTTGTAAGTAAATTAAGGGTTACTACAGATCAAACTGGTTTTCCAAATCTTTAAATGTTGAAGTAATTTGTAGCTAAGACAAAAGATGTGAGCAGGGTGATATAAGCCCATACCTTTCACTCCAGCCAAGAAAGGTGTATCATTATAGAGTTAGTTTTCTTCTAAATTCTAGAATTACAATGAACAGGGTGGTGATGGTTCGCACTTTTAATCCCATTACTTGAGAGGCATACACCTTTTATCCCAACACACTGGAGACAGAAACATTCACATCTCTGAGCTCAAGGCCAGCTGGACACAGAACAAGCTCCAAATAGAGAAAAACTTAGGTTCGGATGTGGTGACACATGCCTTTGATCCCAACAATTGGGAGGCACAAGCTTTGATCCCAATACTTGGAAGGCAGAGGCAGGCACATAGGATTTGCAATGATTTAAGTTTAAAAGCTCGAAAAAGGCATGCTGAAATTCAAAGTGAATTATCCTTTGTGATCTCAAAATATATACACTTAAATATATGTTTAATTCCAAAATATCAAAAATGTTTTATTTCAATTGTTAGATAATACATTTCATATTGTCAAAAAACTTAATTTTCTCTAAGAAAGATACTACCTGCTTAAAAAACAAAGTAGTGCCCCAGAGTTAGAATTAGGACAAGCCCCTGTTCTTATCTTTCCTGGAGATTAAAAGTATCCATCTAAGGTGTCCAGGGACAACTGCACAACTGAGACCACTGAAGAAAAAGAACCAGACACTAAAAGACACCAAAGAAGACAAGTAGCCTAGATGATCCAGCCTCACAGACTTCCTCAATAACTGTTTCCTCAAAAATTTACAACTAGAAAAACTCAACATGACTAAGATGATTCAGCCCCACAGACTGTTCCAGCAAGGACTTCAGTACAGCCCTGAAGTTTTGCCCCTGACTTCAAACTTCTTAGGACCTTAAAATAGCTGAGTACAAAAGAACTGAACATCAAATGTTATTATTAAATTGATTAACCATTTTTCCAATCTTATTTGGGCTCCTAAACAAGTTTCCTATATCCTGAATCATCAGGAAGCAATTTTAAGAGAGGGAAATCCCATTCCCAGAAGGTGTGTGGGTGATTACCCTTGCCTTTGGTCATTTGATGGGTTATATATGTTTGTTATTTAGGGTCTTGTTAAATGGTCTTGTTAAATAAGTTTTGGAGGTTAGAACTCAAGGATTTTTTTCTCTTTCTTTCCTATGTAAGGGGAAAAGACTTAAGAAAAAACACATGGGATATAGGCATAATATAGGAATGATAAAGAAAAAGGGAGATTCCCTGGGATTAGAAGTTCTCTAAATTTTACTCATAGACTGTCACTAGGAGACAAAGTTCTTTGTCCTGGTATCAAGTTCCTGAATCTTAAGCCAGCACCAATCAATGTAGAGATAGTAATAGTAACTACTGAAAGCATTTTTTTGGTTGATATTGCCTTATTCTACCTTATTGAATCATTTTTAATCTGAACTGAGATTTTTCTCAGGGCCCTGTCCTTCTTCCTGCATGAAGAAGCTTTGAGGGTGACCCCAGCATGATGGGTAAATAAAACCTCTTGCATTTGCATCATTCTCGACTCCTGGAGATTCCCCAGTTACCCCAATTCAGCGGTCCGTTCCTTGGACCTAACCTATGGATTTTCCACCAAAATTTCAGGGCTCCCTGAGTCATGAGGCACCCTGAGATAGAGGTAAAGCTGACAGATAATTTATGAGCTCATTTCTTGTCTATCTCATCTGATTTATTTTTTGTGAGACCATTTGTTTCTGAATCTTTGTTGTCTTATTTGTGGTTTTCTTGAGGATGCATGAAGTATGTGTTTAGGGGCTCCTCATGGAAGAGAAACACACTAGGTTTCTGTGTGTGAGGAAATGCAAGTTTATATGTGTATTGAGACATTCGAGAGAGCACTGTATGTATTGAGGTGTTCAAGAGAGTGCTGTATGTATTGAGGAGTATAGGAAGATCACTGTGTGTAGCAACTAACAAGCAGTAGACAGACATCCCATGAACCTACTAGTGTTGAGAGTTCTGGAGGGACTCTCAGGGGGACAGACTATCAAGGGGGATGGGGAACAGAGGGATTCCCCCTCATCCTGCCCGATTCTCTGGTGAGGGAATGGGAATTGGTTCTGCCTAGACAGTTGTGAGACTGGGCGGGGCACTGGTGTATATGGTGGTTAGATTCTATGACTGATATTATGTTTAGTCTCTTGCTTACTTTCTTGTTTCATCTCAAAAAATAAAAGAAAGAAGGGGCTTCCCAACAACCTAGGGAAGCCCTGTTGGCTGGCTTTGTGTTCGTTTGTCTTCTTAACTCCCTCTGACTGAGACACATGGACATGAGACAGAAATCCAACTAAAATAAGGCATTGCAAAGGAATGTCAGGGTTGATCCTACCCTTTATGGCATGACCACTGTCCCAAATACAACCCCAGTTATCTCTATCTCTCTCTTGGAGGGGCACGGGGAGTGGGGCAGACTGTCCTCAGTGCACCCCAGACATCGTCAGGCCATCAGGCTCGGGGAGTCTCTCCAATCATAGGCAATGTGTCACAACTGGCTCCAGGGCAGGGGGGAAGGCCCTGCAGAAGAACAATCCTCCCACAGCAATAGAACTCCATGATATAATCTACAAATGGACTACGTGGTCCCTTGGTTCAGTTTCTCCTGGTTATGCTTTAATTTTTGGTCCACACATCTTCAACTATTGTAGCCCTTTCCCAGAGGATTAGACAAGCTCCTATGCTATATGATTGAAGCAGTCACAAGAGAAAAGGAGGAAGGTTAGGACAAAGTTTATATGGCCAAACTTTAGTCAGGTTTCAGAAGCCTGGGAATTTGAGTAAGTGATAAACTCCAGGTCAACTTGCTCCAGAAACTAACAACAATATGCCCCTGAGTTTGGAAGTTCCCTAACTGTTACTAGGAAACTGTCATTAGGAGACCAAGTTCTTTGTCCTTGTATCAAGTTCCTGAACCTTTAGCCAGCACCAATCAATGTAGAAATAGTAATGCTAACCAATGAAAGCACTTTTAGTTGATGATGCCGGATTCTGCCTTGCTGAAACATATTTAATTTGAACTGAGATTTTGCTCAGAGTCCCATCCTTTTCCTTGTGTGGAGAAGCTTGAGGGTGACCCCAGCAAGATGGGTAAATAAAACCTCTTGCCTTTGCATTGTTCTAGTCCCCTGGTGATTCCTTAGTCACCCCAATTCAGGGGTCTGTTTCTTGGACCTTACAGTATATCAATACAAAATTAAGGTTATATTGGGCAATATTGGTATTAAACTTTGTATACTGATACAAAATTAAGATTATATTTGGCTACATTGGTATTGATCTTTATATATTGACACAAAATTAATATTGTATTGACTACATCAATATTGATCTTTGTGTGTTGATACAAAATTAAAGTTAACTCTTTTTAAGATATTGTACCTAAGTAATGTTTAAAAATATGATGTGAAGTTTTGGCCTTTTGATAGCAACTGTCACAAACTGTTTAAGATAATTAAGAAATGCAAACTAATAGTTATTCAAACTTGAAATTTTGTTAGGTACTAGCATAGTTTATCACAAATGTCTTCTAAGTTAATCAGAAATCAATTTGCTAATAGAGAAGCAACATTTGCTTTTCCAAATGTATAGAGATAGATAGGTGGCCTTCACAAACCTCAAGAGATCTGTAGAATTTGGCATTCAATGAAGTTTTCTTAACTTAAGATTTTTTTGATATTGAGACATGTCAGTACCATCCATTCTACTCCTAGTAGATGATGAGCATTGAAGAATCTCCAATTGGAGATGGTTGTGTTAACGGTAAGTTTATCACTGCGCAAGAAAAATCCCTTGTTTCAACAGTAGAGAGAATGCTGTTGGAAAGGGACAAAACATGGAAGCAGGTAAGCATAGCTCTGCCAAGACAAGGTAGGCAAGTCCTTTATAATTCCTGCTTTACAATTAATATCTGTCAAAGATACTGGGCCAATAGGTTGAAAATAGATGATATAATGTATTGAAAGAAAGTGGTGATTGTGCAGGCAGCCAGTTGTCTGTCATTTCTTAGTTTTGAAAGTTTCTTGTTCTACACTTCCTGTATTATCAGATATATTTTTCTTTCTCAGGTCTCTGATGAGGTTGAAGACTTGATAGATATAGTCTCACAGTTAAATTTTAAGTAGTTTAGGAAATAAAAGGATGTTCTAGGTCTAAGAAGATATTTTTAAGTTGGTAATGCAAGTTAGGATGGAAACTGTGTTAGGAAAAGAACTTTAAACTCATTGCAATAGATAGATAATAGAACATTAATATCATTGTCAAATATGTATGGACTGGACATTGGGAATGTATTTCATACATTATAATTTTCATAATTGTGGACTAATGATTCTTTTTTATTGAAAAATTTTTATTTTGTGAATTTAACATCATGCACCCTGATCCCTCCCATCTCCCAACTATCCCTAGACCAACCCTGTACCCTTGCAATATGTCCCAGCATAAAATATAAGATCTCATTGTAGAAGCTGCAGTGTATCTTAGTATGTCCAAAAATATTTCCCCTTTTCCACACATTCTATTAAAAAATTTTGTTATTTAGGGGAAGAGACTACAAGCTGTTAAATGGGCTTATTAAATGGGTTTTGGAGGTTAGATCCAGGGACCTCTCTCTTTTTCTTTTCTGTATCCTTCCTTCTCTCCTATGTAGGAGTGAACAGACTTGAGAAAAATGGGACATAGACATAGTATAGGAAAGATCAAGAAATAAGGACAGATTATTGAATATGCCCTTATACCTTTGTATATTGATACAAAATTAATATTATATTTGGCTAAATTGGTATTGATCATTGTATATTAATGCAAAGTTAAGATTGTATTGGACTACATCGCTATTGATCTTTGTATATTGATACAAAATTAAGATTATATTTGGCCACATTGGTATTGATCTTTGTATATTGTTACAAAATTAAAGGTAACGCTTCTTAAAGTTACTGTACCTAGAATGAAATGTGAAGTTTTGGTCTTTTGCTACCAACCATCATAAACTGTTAAG
>CAJQZJ010027982.1:2673355-2690855 GCA_907164525.1 Lophiomys imhausi | reverse complement strand
GAGTACAGCCCCCCCCCCATTTCTCTGTTTGTGTTCTCCTGAAAAATGCATTGCTCATGTTGTTATCAATATCACCTCATTTTCCTACATGATTTAAAAACTGTGCTGAATTTATACCTATTATTAGTGTAAGATAATGTGAAAATTATACAACTTCATTCCAAGACACATTTTAAAAGCTTTTCTAAAGATTGGTGCATAATCAAATTAGAGATCCCATCAATACAAATCAACTATGCCTTTTCATTTCATTAGAAGCAAGCTAAGAAGTCACCTTACCTGAAGTCACAAGGAACTTCATTATACATGCTAGAGAAACATCTGTATACCAACAGGGAACATCCTTTCAGAGATTTGACATGGTTGACTGAACTCACAAGAGGAAATACGTACAAAGCTTTAAAGATTAATTCAAATGATTTTTGTGTCTCTTGAATTGGATCATCATATGAAAATTGAGACACAATATAAATCTTTCATGTTAAACCAACCATATCACAGAAAAAAATGATCACATCATTATTATGGGCCTGTATTCATCCAAACACAATCCTAGCATTAATTTCTCACTTTTAAGGGTAACCAATGTTGTGCTTAACATACTGTTCTACCTCCACTAATGTTATGCTTACTGAGTTCAGTATTTTACTAGTGCTGACTTGGTGATAGATATGAAATAAAATAACTATATAAATTCTGTAATATATATGTATATAATGACATAATCAATATTTAGAAAAATTAACAATACTCAAAATAATTGTTAGAATAAAAATTTCATGATAAAACTTAGAGTATTCTTTAAATTGGTTTAGTGATATTTGGGAATCAAGAAATTTCTTTGGGCATATTTACCTACTTGAAACAAAAAGACAAATTTACTACTTAAATAGTCCTTATGTTAGTGATATCATCATTACATGGAATATGATGGAAAAGCAGCTCCAAATCTGACACCCAAGACCCACATAAACATAGTCTCGAGATAAGCAGAATTCTTTCATCATTTGAGATAATATTGGACCAGAAGATATTGATCATTTCCATCTCTATCACTTGTTTCTCCACAGCTCAACTATAACTACAGGTTTAATATGAAGAACAGTGCTGAGAAACTTCTAATAAAAGTGCTCCTAGGCTAACACTGAAACTGAAGTGACCATACCTGGTAGCCAAGTAGAACTTCCACAGGAGGGAAGTAGACACCATCCCACCAACCAAACTTGTAACCCAAAATTTTTCTTGTGTACAACATGTGAAGGAATAAAAGACGGAGCAGAGATTGAGTGAATGGCCAACCAATAACTGGCCATCTTGAGACACACTTCATGGGACAGACCTAACCCCCAACACTATTAATGATTATCTGCTATCCTTGTAGACAGAAACCTAACATAACTGCCATCTAAGATGTTTCATCCAACAGATAATGGAAACCAATGCAGAGACTCACAACCAAACATTAGGCAGAACTCAGGAAGTTTTGTGGAAGAGTTAGGGGAAAGATTGAGGGAGCTGGAGGGGTCATGAAGACCACAAGAAGATCTATATAGCCAATTATAGGTTCAGGGGGTCTTCAAGAGACTGAACCACCAAACAAAGAACCTAAACCAACTACACATATGAAGCTGATGATGGGCTGCTTGTTCCTCAATTGGATATCCTAACAATTAGAACGGGGACTGTCTCTGACATGGACTCTCTTGTCACCTGGATCCCATTTTCCTAACAGAGCTTCCTTATCTTGCCTCACTGAAAGAGGAGGCATTTAGTTCTGATGCAAGTTGATGTATCAGAATGGGTTGCTACCAAGCATGGGGGATATGGGGAAGTGGGTGGAGTGCAAGACTGGAAGGAAAGGAGGTAGTGGGGTTATGATCGAGATGTAAAATAAAGAAATAAATATTTTTTTAAATAGGTAAAACAGTACTCCTAAATATATGGACCATTTATCCTTCTATGAAACATTCTGTAGAATTTTTGAAAACAATATCCTAAATATATAAATGCATTTGCAATATAACAAAAGAGGCTTTAATTTGGATTTTTAGTGATTTGGTAGTCTGCATATAAATTCTGGAAACTGAATATGTAAGAAAAGTGCTTGCTTTTTACTGCTGAGCCATCTCTGTAGCCCTGATTTTATGTCTTACATATATATGTTTTTGATTAAAGAACCATATTTTTGTCACAAGCATTATATAGGGTATGCATATCTATTATTAGGGAAAGATTACTCTGTAGTAAACATATCTAAAATAATTGACTGTAAAAATTGGTAAAGCACATTGATTAATGAATGATTTAAATTTAATGATGTTATAATTATGGTGACTTTAGGTGAACATATATATATATAAATTCTTAAAAATGTGTATATTGGTGTTTATTAAGTATTTTTACTAAAGATTTATTTTAACAATGCATGCTTACCAATTTTATATTAGTGTTATCACTCAATATCGTTAGGTGGTTTGTTCGAGGAAAGTTTACTAAGTTTACAGCATACCATAGATAACCCAAGTACAAGATGCTCAAGTACCCAAGTATGGACACTGAAATACCTTTAATCTCTAAAGCCATATGAGCATTCCCAATGTTTCTATTGCTGTTTTTCTTTTTTGTATTTTAAAAAAAAATATGTACAAAGTACAGGCATAGAATTTACTGAAGCATAAGTACATTCTACTTACTTTCTGTAAATGGAAAAAGTTGACATTTTAACAGAAAAGAGAAAAGAAAAGAATGAGCTCAGCCTTTTTTGAAGTATTCATAGCTACCAATCATCTTTTTTGTTAGGTAATTTCTCCTAATAAGGTTAATGGAAAAAGATTGTAAATCAATATGAATAAAACTGAAGCTATATTAGTATCCTAAGTACTTAGAACACAGCATTTGGTGATGTTCTTAATTTTTAAAAAGGAAAAGTTGCTTAATAGAAGACCTTGACTAATAACACAATAAATTTTACAGTAGTGCTCAATGAAAGGGTCAAAAATCCCTATATTCAAAACATCAAAATTCTTGGTAGATTTTAAAATTTAGAAGCAGCCTTGCATGTTATTAGTCCTAAAATATCTCATTTTAAGTGAATAAAGTGAAAACAGACCAAACAGAAGTATTAGTGTTGGGAAATATATAGAGCTCTCACATTGAAAGCAAGTACTTGAAAAGAGAGAATTTAATTATAGTTTCTTATTGTATACTTACTCATTTCTTTGTTTTATTTTAATTTTCATTCTATATCCTGGATTTTCTTATATCATCCAGCATATGTGCTCAAATTCCATCACTTTTTTTTTCTTGTTCATTGTTCCCAGAGTTATATGTCAGAAATAATAATCCTTTCATTCTAAACAAGTATCAATGTCTTCTATATTGATTTTGATCATCTCTAAACAGCATAGATAAATAGTATAATTTCATTAATTTCTACTTTATTTCATGTTTCATAAACCACTCACAGTTTTTAATTTTAAAACTTGTAATTGGTTCTTGACTCATGCTTTCTAATATATTATACTTTTGTATATAAATTCCATTAATAGCATTAAAGTCCTTCAGCAATCTCACAATGCACTTCATTTATAGCCTAAATTTCCAGTTGTTTTTTATGTTTCTTTTTTTTAATGGCACAGGAATTTTTTTCATATGATATATTCTCACCACATATTCATCTCCAGCCCCTCCCAGATCCTTCCCATGACCCTACTTACCCAATTTCATGCCTTCATTATCTCTCTTTAGAAAATAATCAGACAAACAGGAAAAGGAAACAAATCAGAATGAAGTAAAACAAAACAGAGACAGCCCAATAAACAAACACATACAAACAAATAGAAAGAGAAAACCAAACCTATCACAACATGAAATCAAAAACCACAATATAGAAGCAAAATATGAATAGGACAAAAAAGAAATGCCCCCACAGTAATAGTTTGAAACAAAAAAATACAAAAATACAATTTAGTTGATTATGTATTGGTTCTTTATGGCTGCACATGGGGCCTGTCCTTAAATGTGGTTAATATTTCCAGTGAGAATGCATTGGAGAAAATTATTTTTCCTTTAAAGTAGATGTAAACTGGATTTAGCTTCTAGCTAGTGTTGGGAGATTGTGTCTAGTTACCCCTTTCAGTCCTAATACCTTGCCTGACTCGAAGCCATGAAAGCTCTGTGCATGCTGTCACAGTCTTTCTAAGTTATATATAAATAAACCTTGTTGTACATGACAGGGTTTGGTGTAATCTATCCTCTCTGAATCTTAGATCTATCTGCTTCTTCTTCACAGTTCCCTCAGGCCTGAGAGGAAGGGTTTGATGAGGACTTCCCATTTAGGACTGAATCTTTCTTTACTGAGAAATATTTTTTTTATTTCTTCACTTTTTATCCTGAATTTTCTCCTGTGTAGACTGGTGCCAACTTTAATTTACAAGCATTGATTAATTTTATTGTGCTGGAATTTTTTTCAAATGCCTGCCTCTTCTGTATGTTCATGTACACACTCTTTTAACACCTACCAGAAAATGACTATTCAGATCATGCTTTCTGTTATTGAAAAAGAAGAAAACTAGTTCTTTTGTGAGAACTTAATCTTATTAGGATGCGTTAAATATGAGGTAGAATGAAAAAGGTGAAATGAATATTTGGCTATTTCTTAAAACACTGTTCTACCTAGAATACCATGTTGTGGCTTATTCTTCATATTTGAAATAATCACTTGCAACACTATTGAATATCTACTGGCTTCCAGATATGAATAAATTAACATTTTCTACAAATTTAAAACCTGAACAAATACATTTATATTTATACTTCATATCTGTGCAATCTATATAAACAAGACTAAGATGTTAGATCCGTCTACATCTTCTTCTATGATAATTTCAGGTTTCAGAAAAAAATTAAGACGAACTTAATGATGGACATATAAACAAGAAACATTAGAAGCAGACCTCACAGATGAGAGGAGAGGAGAGGAGACCACTATTTGATAAATTTGTCACCTGAGCCTGGTGAGGTTGCACACATTTACAGTTCAGCACTCAAGGGAAGAGTTTGAGGATAGCTGTCTTACAAAGTAAAACATTTTTATATGTAAAAAGTTTTTTCATGTTTATTTATTGCTTCAGGTTACATCTCCATCGTAGTGTCCTCTTTCCACCCTTCCCAGTCCCGCCTTCCCACCCTCTACCCCCTAACACTTCCATCCCACTCCTACGGAGTGGAGTGTCCCTAAATAACAGTCTCCCTCCCCAATTCAGCAGTCATATGAGGGCCACGAGCCTCCTCATACACTGGAGGCCTACATGGCACCACCAGTAGGGCAAAGTGACTCATGGACAGGTAACAAAGTCTATGTTCCTGTTCCCTTTGGTGCATTGGTTGTAGCATAGTTATCCTATACTATATGGCTAAAATCTGATTATAAGTGAATAGAGGCCATGTGTGCATCCTTCTGAGCCTGAGTTAGCTCACTCAGGATGAGCTTCTCTAGTTCCATCCATTTGGCTGCAAATTGCATGATTTCATTGTTTCTGATGGCTGAGTGGTATTCCATTGTGTAGATGTACCACAGTTTTTTCATCCATTCCTCAGTTGAGGGACACAAGGTCCAGGAAAAGTTTTAAACCAGGAAGACCATAAAAAATATTAATGTCTCAAAAAAGTTCCCATCTTCCACAATCACCTTCATTTTTCTGAGTAATAAGAACACAAAGTTTTCCCACTATTCAAATACCAAGGATGCAAAACTATGTAGTAAACTATAATCTTCATTCTGCATATTCGAGATACAGACGTTATTTAATTGTATAACCAAAATGTTTATCTCCTAATGCCCTGAGAAAGCAAGAGGTCTTGAAGCATTTTTATGAAGCTATGTGCTGGAAGCCTGGGTAGTGTTGGAGACATCAAGATATTAAAGATGCCAGAATCTTGAGGTATCTTCTATAAAGAGCTTCACACATATTTGCACATGTGCACATGCTCACATACACACACACACACACACACACACACACACACACACACACACACATTTGAGCATACATATAAGTATTTACCTTTCTGAGTCCATTTAATGTTGCTTGAATTTACATATGTTTGGGATGATAGCTTGAGACTGGATAACCTGTTGCAATGCTCATCTCTGGAGAAGACTGATGCTCTCTGTATCAAAAGTGATTAATTGCCTGTAGTAGTTCTTTGTATGAAACAGATCCTTTGGACATATCTCTCCATCCATATTGGCATGTCAACTGATTTTGTCATTGTACTGGTCTTGTTTATGAAAAATTTGAGATTTCTTAGGAGTAACTGTATTTTGGCTGAATTTATGGTTCTTATATTTTTGGTTGTGAGCCTAGCCTTTAACGGCTGAGCCATCTCTCCAGCCCTAATTTATGGTTCTTTAGCTCTTATAATGTTTCTTCTTTTTACTTCAGTGATTCTCCTTGAACCTTACCCATAGGGATGGTATTACAGATTTATCAACTGAGGCTCAGAACCCCATCCATGGTCAATTGTTCTTTGAACTTCGACAAATTTTACTTTTTTGCAATGGCCTCCACATATTGAAAAAAAGGAACCTCATTGATGCAGAGTGAAGGTTACAGTTATCTTTGAGTATATAGATAAGTATTTAGACTGCAGTTAGAAATAATAGTATATATACAGTATAATTAGGAAAGTGGCCATAGTAGGTTCTCCTCTAAGGCACATGGCCTTATAAGCCACAGATGGTTGGCTAGATTTTTAGTAACAGGCATGAATTCCAAGAAATTACATACACACTAAAGACATGAAAGTTAAAATTCACATTTTGGAATTAATTCATAAAATAGGCTTAAAAAACTGTTAGGTCCCCAGTACTTGTTTTTGTTTTAAAACTCAAATATCAATGGAAGAAAATGTCTCTATCAATTCATCAATTGACCATTGAGAGAAAATAGAATGTATCAGTTTCCTGACTATTTTCAATGAAGGAGAAATGAAAACAAACAAACAATTTTCTCAGTAGTGATATGTAGAATACTTTAAGTTTCTTTATCTTACCTAGGAGTAGTATATCTGGGTCATATAGTAATCTATTATTATTTTTATAAACATTTATAGTGTTTGTATCACAGTGGTAGAAAAAAAAAAAGTGTTCTCCTATCTCCAAATCCTAATCAGTGTCTGATTTCCTTTTTTCTTTGATCTCGGCCATTCTGATTGAGATAACACAAAAGATTAAAGCAGTTTTGATTTGCATTTCCCTGATGGTTAAAGATAGTGAATATTTCAAAAATGTTTCTCATTCATTTGTTTTTAATACTTTGAAAATTACCTATTTAGATCCATGCTCTTTTTAAAATTTTGTTATTTTTATTGTTTGTTTGTTTCCTTGATGGTTAATTTTTTAGTTATTTGTATAGTCTCATTATAATCCACTGTCAGATGTCTCTAAAAAACTATCAGAATATAACCATAGGAGAATTCAGAGTTTCACTTCCTTTTGTCATCAGAGATTGTAATGCGTTCTTCACTACCAAATATCTTTTAAGTTTCCCCAATTTAATAAGAAGATTAACAACTGGACTTGGTGTCACAAACTTATAATCCCAACACTTGGGAAGCTGAAGGAAAATAGGCAAGTTTTAGGTCAGCATGGACTACATAATGAAACCATGTCCTCAAATAAACAGAAAACAACATGAAGAATTAGTGCTAAGTGACATATTAATAAATAGGACTTTTCATGAAAACTGAGCCAAATTATTTAGTGACAACAGATGCAATACATTTCTATATGTCCTTTCTGAAAAGAATTAATGTTTCATATATCTATTTGAGTCAAATGGAAGAGACAGTGTAGGATAATCATCTGTAATCAAGGTCTAAATGAGGAAGTGTGGTTGAGCAGATGCTGCCTTGCAAATACAATAAAATAAAATTGTTTTAGTCTACAACATATTAATCCATACCCATTTTTAGAAGCTGATTTACATCAATAATTATTGCATCAAGTATGTATGAGGGGATGCATAAAACAAGCAGTGAACAATATGTATATCTGTACTTCATAAGAAAAAATGTCACCTTCTATACTCAAAGATTCATTTATAAGTGTATATTTTATTGTAAACATGGATAGCTACATGTCCTTTTAAAATATAACAAATAATTTTCCTTACTTTAGTAACTGAATTTTGATACTATTGCTGTAGTTTTTTAGTGGCCAGCATGTCAGCTGATCCCTAATTGTTTGTAGTAGAGGCATTAGGGTTGTTTAGGTAATACTTTGCTCATCACGAAAGAGAAATCCATGAGTAGAAGATAATGAGGTTCCCACTCTGAACCTCTCCATCCTTGGTGCCAGATGCAGATTTAGAAAGCAGAATGACATTTCAAATCATATTGACTTCAATGCCTTAAACACACACCTCACAGCCCTCATATAATCATAATTATATTAATTTTGTAGCTGTTTAATTGTTTTCACAGTAAATTTTCCAATAAAAACAAGTTCATAAATCGCTCAGTTGTCAAGAAGAGTGGAATAAAAAAGATATTTTGTGTATTTTTGATGAGTCTATAAAATTTCAAAACAATATTGTGAATAAGTAAGTCATTGAGGAAAAGATTAGTAAACTTTAATATTTTTATTTGAATTTACAAACTGTTTGAATCAAATCTCTGATAAGTTCCATTATTTTTCCTAATAAAATGTGGAATCACTTAAGGCACAGTAAGAGTGCCTTATTTATTGCCAATTTACTGATACATTTAAATGTACCTTAGGAGACTTCAATTCTATTTGACCTCTCAAAATAAAAACATTTTGAGTGTCATAAATATTGAAAACTTGTGAAAAAAATCCATATTATTTTTACATAAAACATTAAACATTTAGTGTTTATCATAAAATTCTAAATTCTGTGTTGTTAGTGATTCCCAGTAGAATCTTAAGTGAGTCTTCTTTTATGATTAATATTTAAATAAGGAAAGAATTTAAGTAGATTAAAGTTACTTCTGGCAAATATAAATGACAATGAGTTTATATAGCTACACCAAGCCAATAACAGCAAACCAGACTTAGGTATTGGTCTCTAATACAATTCATTAATAAAAGAAAACATTTACAAAAGAATGCCTGACTATCGGACTTCGGTAAATTTTAAATGAGGTATTTTTGGAGTACTGTGTAATTTCAGAAAGAAAGAAATGATATAAAGTTGGGAAGTTAGGACATAAACAGTGAATAATTTAAAAATTAAAGAAAAATCACAGGGCTGAAAAGACACAACTGAGTAAAATTCCAATGACTAATGTTGAAACACCTTCAGAACCAAATAATATTGAGATCCATGCCAAAGCATTACTGTAAATATTGCTAATTTTATACTAATAGTCACAAAAGTAAAGAGAAAACTGACAAAATAATATACAGAAAAATCTCAAATAGATTATGTGGATTCTATAACTACTGCAGAAGAGGAACATAACTTCCTACTTCACAGTTGGTGGTTGCTATATACAATGTCATTCTACAAAGAATACAGATAGAATGGAGAAGAATTAAGCTTTTATCAAAGTTGGGAAAATATTTTGTTCGTACATGCTTTTTTTTGTGCAAGGATAAGTAAACACATAAAAATAAAAAGCCTGGTATTTACTTCATGCTTTTAATATAAGTACTTGGGAGAGAAGACAGGTAGGTACCTGGTCATGATAGTTACACAGATAAACCTCAATGATGAGTTCAAAATTCCAGTGAATGACCTGTAATAAAACAAACAAACAAAAAGCAATGAGGTAAATGACTCCCTAGAGATGATGTTCAATGTTGATCTCTAGTCTCCACAGACATAATCATACACATTCCAGTCACTCACTTCTCCCTCCCTGATGTATGCACAAAAGTATGCACATGTGTGCATATACAAAAAAAAAGAAATACATTCAGAATAAAGGAAAAAAGAAACAATAAAGAATAAATAGATTTTAAAATAGATGTTTTTCTGGATGTATCCCCAGGAGTGGAATGGCTGGGTCTTGAGGTGGAGCTATTCCAAGTTTTCTAAGATATCACCAGACTGATTTCCATAGTGATTGTACAAGTTTGCACTCGCACCGGAAATGGAGGAGTGTTCCCCTCTCTCCACAACCTCACCAGCATATGCTCTCTTTTGAGTTTTTGATCTTAGCCATTCTGACAGGTGTAAGATGGAAACTCAGAGTCATCTTGAATTGTATTTCTTGGATGATTAAAGATGTTGAACATTTCTTCAAGTGTCTTTTGGTCATTAGAGATTCCTCTTTTGTTTAGCTCTGTACCTCAGGTTTTGATTGGGTTATATGGTTTCATGGTGTTTCATTTTTCAGTGTTAGGGTTAGGGAATACATTCAGAAGATTCCACACCAAACCTCAAGGATATCTCCTCAACTATGTTTATAGCAGCTTTACTTGCAATAGCTAGAAACTGAAAACAACTCAAATGTCCCTCAACCAAAGAATGAATAATAATAATAATAAAAGAAAAAAAATGTGGTACATTTACACAATGGAATACTACTCAGCTATCAGAAATAAGGAAATCATGCAATTTGCAGCCAAATGGATTGAACTAGAAAAACTTATCCTGAGTGAGCTAACCCAGACTTAGAGAGATGCACATGGCATGTATTCACTTATAACTAGATTTTAGCCATATAGTACAGGATAACTCTCCTACAACCAACAGACCAAAGGACACAGGAATATGGATTATATTACTTGTTAGTAGGACACTTTGCCTTAGTCGGACTACATTGTATGCCCCCAGTCCACAAAGTGCAATTTCTGATCTAAAAACAAAGATCTTCTCTAAAATGTTTCTTATGTATTGACAACAGTCAATTTTTCTTCTATTCATCACTGTTCCAAGACCAATATCTTACATATAATATGCACCCAATAAGTACTTTTAACTAATTGAGACATTGGAAGTCATTGATAGCTTTGCAATTAAAGTACCAAATACCCTGATGATATTTATAATAACAAGCAACTTTGTACATGGTCTTTTCCAATGGATTTAATTTTCTTTCTAATAATTGGCAGACCTTAGCCACTATTATTCTTTTACTATTTATTTTTATTTGTTATAATTCCTTTTGTTTAAAATAATTTTCACATGCAATATATTCTGACCATGGTTTCCTCTCTCTCAATTCCTCCCAGAACTTCCCTATACCCATTCTCCTACCCGCCTAAAAAAAAAAAAAACCATAAGTACATATCATAATTAATGTTTTATTGCTATAAAGAGACACCATGACCACAGCAATTCTTTAAAGGAAAACATTGAATTTGGGGTTGGTTTACAGTTTCAGATGTTTGGTTCATTATCATCATGGCAGGAATCATGGCAGCATCCAGGAAGACATGGTGCTGGACCAGTAGCTGACAGTTCTACATCTGGATCTGGAAGCAGCAGGAAACTAACTGAGACACACTTCCTCCAACAAAGCCACAGCTTCTCCAAACAAGGCCATACCTCCTAAAATTGTCATTCCCTATTGACCTATGGGGGCCTTTTTTCTCAAATCATGACAGAACACAAAACATAAACAATATTATACAAGTAAATGATCAATAAAACAAAAAAGTCTGCAAAAGCTTAAGAGACAAAAGGTCTAAAAAATCATTGAGTTTACTTTGTGTTGGTCATCTACTGGTAGTCATGGAACCTTTTATTAATTGTGTTTTATATACATAGTGAAACCACATTGGAGAAAACTAATTTTTCTTCTGCAAGCAATGTCAACTGGAGATAGTTTCTTGGTTAGTGAAAGGAGATTATGTCCACTTCCCTCTCTCAGCACCAAGACTTCTGTTTTAAACCTGTGCAAGCCTTGTGTATGCTACTATAGTCTCTATGAAGTCAAAGTCTTTTCTTGATGTCTTCCATGCCCTCTGGTTCTTACAGTTTTTCTGCTTACCCCTCTATGTAAATCCCTGTGCCCTGATGAAAGGGGCTAGATGAATATATCCCATTTATGCTGAGTGTACAAAGTCTTTCTTTAGAAATTTGTCTCACATTTGTATTTCTCTCCAGTTGGAGTTTTTCAAATTACAAAATTCTCTATCTGCTGCTTCCTTATCACCTGTGCTCCAGTGGTTGTATCTTACTTATGTGCATGTGTGCAGTACTAATAGGAAAGACAAAAAATTAATTAAAAATAGCATTCTGAAATTAGGAGGATGGGTCAGAGTAGAGTCACAGTGTGTACATATGATCATAGTATATTGTATGCATGTATGAAATTTTCAAAAAGTTTATAAATGTTTGAACACATTTGTGAAATATATAGCTTTATGTCCTTAAGATGTTTTGATGAGGAATAAAATAATAAGTACTTTATTTCTTTTCTTTTTTTGATTTTCAAAACAGGGTTTCTCTGTGTAGTTCTGGAAGTCTTGAACTCACTTTGTAGAACAGGTGGCCTTGAACTCACAGTGATCCACCTGCCTTTCCCTCCTGAGTGCTATGTTAGATGTGCATATTGCTATATGATTAGCAAAAGACACATTAGAAAATTCTGAAGTTAAAATATTTAGAATAAAATTTTATTTGTGCTATTTAATGTAGAAATAAAAATAGGTATTTGAAAATAGCAGAATCATTTTCCCCTGTGAAATGGAAGCAAGAAGGTAAGGAAAATTTTCCTAATTGTGAGCTTTAAAGTATATTTTTATTCTTAAAAAATTAAGAAATGTTAATATTTGTATTTGATCAATATTTTAGTTTATGAAATAGTTTTGACATACATTAATAATTTCTCAGATTCAAATTTGGCCTTATACAAATAAATGTATATTTAAAATATTTTATTCAAGAAATTTTAGAAGGAATAAAAAGGGAAAATCACATTTTGAATTAAAATATGCTTATTTAAAAAGTCATGCTTTGGTGATATCTGATTTCTCTATGCCATTGTTAAAATTCTATGAGACCATATGAGCAATAGTATAAGTCATTGAATTTTACAGTGTGATAGATCACAAAAGCATTCGCCCTTCTCCCAAGGTTCCCCAGGGAACGATTTGTCAATGTAAAGAAAATTGCATTAGCCCAGAGGAGATCTAGGACACTACAGCAAAGAGAAAGAACACACATAACAAGAGCAAGCTGTCAATGGATACAGTCTTAAAAAAGAATATTATCATTAAAGGATCAAAATATAATGAAAACTTTTTTGCAACGTATACACATATAGTTACACACACAAACACACACTTAAAGATGTGAACTGCATCACCTTGTATATCATAGTTACAAACCAGTTTGTATGTGCCTATGCATGCAAAACTTCAAAATAGTATTTAGAAAAATGGCGTGACTCTAAGTGTATTAATAAAACAGACCAGTATGAGATCTGCACAAGATAGAGTCAAGTTTCAGAATGGATGCAGGGTATGTCCAGAAGCTCCAGGCTAAGCTAAATATATATTGACCACTGCTGGCTGCTGGGGTGAGGAGCCAATTTTCTTTGAGAATTTTGTTGTTCAGAGGTTGTCTATGCTCCAGAATATAAGGTGGCCTTATATTCTATCCCATAGAAATGGCTCTATTTGGACTAAGTGGATTAATAATAATAATAATAAATAAACATGTATTTGGGAATGAATTTGGTCCACAGGTCCCAGGGTTAGATGAAGTAGTGGGGAAAAAAGCTTTCTTAGATATATTGTATGCATGCACAAAAATTTCAAAGAATAAGCAAAATATTTAGAAAATCAGGGCAGATAATCATAGTATAGATATGTGTTCTAATACAGAAATCTACCCTTTTTACTTAAATAGGAAGATATTATCCATATTCTTTTTCGTATTCTATTCATATTTTCAAAGGAAATTTGTATTAATTTGACTCTTAAGAGTATATCATCAATTCTGTATGAACTGAAAATACAGAAATGGAAATACTTTATATTTTATATTATATCATTGAAAATTCAAAATAAATATTCAACAGCCATCAATATTTATACTTCAACAAACATTATTAATATTTCTTTATAATATAATTGAATATACATTTCAGTGAAAAATTTCATTCTCTGGATGTGTTTTCATGTTTATTTTGCCTGTATATTCTGGCTATGTGATTCAAAAATTTCCAAACTGACATTTACATATTATATTTGGATGTTTAGGAATGTAAGTGAAGATTCCATCAGCACATGATCTTCCCTAACATACTCATTTTATTTGTTATGATTTGTATATTCTAATAGCAGATGTACATAGTATCTATAATGTTTTTCTCAGTTATTTGTGTTTTAAAATTACATTTACAGTGAAATAATCATATTAATCATTTCTTCCACATCTAGAAAATGACATAAATAAAAAATTATTTGAAACTCAGAGGTAAATCATGTGATGCTTTATGAATACCTTTGTGTTCTTTCACATACTAAATTTTTGTGTCATCAGACACTTACAAAATCAATGAAAATAACAAGAGAGGGAAACATAATATTGTTTAACCCATCAATATTGAGTAAAGATCTTGTTTTTGAAAATCCACATGATTAAGTTGATAGTGTTTGCTAAGATTTAGCTGCAGGAGTACCTTGGCAGATCAGAGTTAAGTTGTGCCACAAAGAGATCATACCATGAAATATATCTAAATTGAGAGGTTTATTGGGAGCAGGGTAGATAGAGGCTTCCTCTGCGTGAGGATGGAAGGGGAAAAGAGGGCAGGAATAGAAGGCACTGGCGTTTTATAAAAGACTACAGTGCATGTGCATAGGGAGAATACATGACTCTTGGTGACAGTGGAAATGTGTTGCATTTTGGCAGCTGATGATGATATGGCCATTCTTGCTAGATTACTAAAAGTGTGCTTAGGGGTGGGGCTTGTCAACATCTCCTTATCTCATTTATTATAAAAAGTAAGGAAACATTTAAGTGTGACTCCTGAGGCAAGGTTGGCGACATCATGCTCTTTAGACCGTTTCCTCCTTTTCAGGGCATGAACATCTTTGGGGTCATGATCCTGTCTATCAGGGTGTATGTGATAGTCATGAGTCTCCAGGTCTGTGACTAGCAGTTGATAGTCCTGTAAAAATACTGAATAATTGTTGGATTAGTGATTTCTTTGAATTTGTTGTTAGAAAAACATAGAGAATAAATTAATAAAGTTAAATGTGATTAGAAAAATCACGAAAATAATAAGAAGAGGTATCAGGAAGGGAAGTGTCTACTTCCATATGGAGTTCTCAAAGGCCTAGGGGCTGGAGGTTTGGAGTTGTTCCCTAAGTTTTTGGAGGTCTATTTGAAGTTGTTGGATTTTATTTTTTACTATACCTAGTTGGTTGAAATACAAGCAGCATTCCTCTTGGGGAAAGATGAATAGACTTTTTTTAGTTATACAAAGATGTTATCACTCTCAATTTTGGAGTACCAACACTCCAAAGGAATCAGTTTGTCTTTGAAAGGTGAGTATTATTTGGAATACCTGTTGGAGATCCTTGATGAATTGGGTAGAGAATTGATGATACTAGGACGGGCAAGTGAATTATAATGCTGTCCCAGTGGCAATAGCTGTAGTTATTACTATGACTGTCAGAAGAGACAAGATTTGAACTTTTTTTTAGTATGTAGGGCAAATATTGAGTCCATACCTGGAATCTGTAGGAGCTCTTCTCCATGTGTCAGTTCCAACTTGGGAAAGAAAAATACTAGCATGGAAACTAGAAGGTAGGTGATAGTAGACATCAATCTTTGTAGACCAAAAAGAACCGACAGACATGAATTGCAGAGCACTGGGGCTTACGTTTAACTTCCCCTATAAAATGTGTCCTGGATGCCTTAAAACAGATTGTCATGCCAAAAAGAGTGATGTGAAAAAAGGTAGGGATCGAAGCAACACTGGGCTCAGGTGAGATGATGACTGGTGAGGTAAGGTTATTTGATAAGATTACAGGAGTATCTGTAAGTGGCAGTTGTGAGCTAGTCCAAGGAGGAACACACTGCCACATTGTATGATATTAAGAAACCTATAGGCCCAGGTCAGAGTCTGAAGCAGGAGATTAAATGGCAAGTTTATATTATTTAGAAGATGGGGTGTTAAACAGGGTATGAATTTGTAGGAATGTTGAATCACCTCTTTTATTTTCCAGGGTTCAGTAAACAAGATATATTTTCTCAGATTTTAATCCTGCTCCCTCGGTGCCAGGAGTTGAGGAAACAGTAGAGATTAACAGCAACACCTGTTTATCACCTACAGTATTGTGGCATCACTGATTTCATGCTGTGCTACAGAGCAATAATAATAAAACTCCATGGTACTGGCATAGAAATGGACTGGTTGATCATTGGAATCAAATTGAATACCCAAAAATAAACCCACACACCTAAGGTCACTTTACTTTTGACAAAGAAGCCAAAACTATATAATAGAAAAAGGAAAGCATCTTCAACAAATGGTGCTGGTCTAACTGGATGTCAATCTGTAGAGGGATGAAAATAGACTCATGTTGATCACCTTGCACAAAACTTCAGTCCAAGTGGAGACCTTAACATAAAACCAGACACACTAAATCTAATACAAGAGAAAATGGAGGAAAGACTTGAACTCATTGGCACAGGTGACAACTTCCTGAACAGCATGCCAATAGCTCAGGCTCTACAACAGTAAATGTGACCTTATGAAAATGAGAAGCTTCTGTAAGGCAAAGGTCTCTGTCATTAGAACAAAACAGCAACCAACATATTGGGAAAAGGACTTCACCAACCTCACATCAGACAGAGGGCTAATATCCAAAATATATAAAGAACTCAAGAAATTAAACACCAACAAACAAAATAATCTAATAAAAAAGAGAAATCTCTAAATGCTGATAGGCACTTGAAGAAATGATCAACAACCTTAGTCATCAGGGCAATGCAACTCAAAACAACTCTGAGATTCCTTATCACACCTGTCAGAATGGCTAAGTCCAAAAACTCAATGATAGCACATGCTGGTGAGGATGTGGAGAAAGGGTTACATTCATCCATTGCAGGTGAGCATGCAAACTTGTATAACCACTTTGAAACTCAATATGATTATATCTTAGATATCTGAGAATAATTCTACCTCAAGACCCAGCCATATCACTCCTGAGCACATATCCAAATGGGTCTTCACTAAACCACAAGGACATTGGCTCAGCTATATTCATAGCAGTTTTATTTGTTATAGCTTTAAACAGGAAACCACCCAGGTGTGTGATGTTGGAGGAAGGTCTAATACATTGCTTTTGAAAGGCTGATTTCAATGTTGAGATTTGGTTACTGCCCCTTCTGAGGCATTCTCTTGATTGGTTAATAAAAGTCGCTGATGGTACAGGAAGGTGGGACTTCCTGAGATGGAAATAAGACCCTGCATTTTACACAGAGGAATTGTAACCGAACTTTTAAATTATTATTTAACACTTATTTATTTATTACTAAATTCACTTATAACAAACACCAACAAT
>CAJQZJ010027982.1:2660645-2672955 GCA_907164525.1 Lophiomys imhausi | reverse complement strand
TCAGCTGCTCTGCCTCAGTCCTTAAAGCCAGGCACCGTTTCCTTTAGGCCACTGTTTGGACAGATCAAACCCCTCTAGGCAAAAGCTGAGCCACAGGGTCCAGTCCTTGGCCTTTTGGTGTCTTGCTCAGGCTTTCTTTGCTCACCGGCTTCTTTCTGCTTCAGGGAGAGAGCTGGCCATCAATGGCCAGCCCTTTTTTCAGCAGGACTTTTGGAGCTCTCTAGCATCAGGGGCCTCTTCTCCTCTGGGCTCCACGCACTGTCCTCAGATAGGAGGAACTCTGTTTCAGCTTAATTTGGGCTCCGCCCACTTAGCAGCTGAAAACAATGTCAGGCCAGATACTTTGTTTCTTCAAGTCTTGAGTCTTTCCTGTTTTTCCTGACTTCAAACTTGTTTTTCAGTCTATTGAGTCTTTCCTGTTTTTGCTGACTTCATGCTGATAATGCTCTTCAGGCCCCGAATTAAGAGACAGTATCAGAAACTCCTATATATTTCCTAAATCTAATTTATCTAACTCCTACAGAGACAGTTTCAGAAACTCCTATATATTTCCTAAATCTAATTTATCTAACTCCTACATATCCCCCTTCTAGTAAAATAAAAAATAAATCTACATATCTACATATACAATGTAAATAAATTGTCTATGTACAATACATAAACTAACTTTAAATTTTTATCAATATACATTAAAGCAAATGTTAAAAAACCTTAAACTTCTCACAATACATAGTTGTATTTACATCTTTTGACAAAAGACATTAAAGCAAACAAAACATTTTAAATTCTTATCAATAAACTTACTTTCTATTACATAAAAAACATTTTTTAAATTTTCATCAATAAACAGAATCTTAAATTTCTACCAATATAATAAAAGAGACAAAAAATAGAATGAGGGAAAAAAGAAAATCCTCAAATCCAATTCACAACACATAACATATATCCATTCATTCCAGACGACAACAAACAATCACAACACATAACATAACAAAAAGCTTCCAACCCATGTTTTGGGAATGGAGTGTAAATATTTTCGGGTACCCTTCAAAAATTGAGATATTGGCCAATTCTCGGGAAAGTTACCTATAGCTTTTATTGTCCAGTCTCTGTAAGATCGATCATTTTTTGGACTAGCGCTTTTAAAAATGATTTGCATGCAAAGTTTTTAAGAAAACAGTGATTGAAGCAGTATGTTAGGTTGAATCTTCTGGCCCATTTTTCTTGTTGTTATTGTCATTCAGACCTTGGCTCTGAAAATAAATTTTTGCTCTAAATTTGAGCAAATGGAAGGCATAGAACAACTTTGTAAGTCCATTTTAAGGCATAAACTCTGTCCATCCTGGATAAAAGATTGGAATATCATTAACACCATAAACTTAATAAAATATTCTTAACATGCGAAGACATTCATATTTCAGCTAATGGGAGGTTCTCCCTGGTCAGATCTAATCTTTATAAGTTTTGTTGGTAACCACATTTTTTCATTCCCTGTAGACAAATAGGCATAACCACGTCCCCATCTTAAAACCATTGCAGGTTTCCACTCTAAAGTTAACATATCCTTATAATATATTGGTTGATTTAATTCCTCCGTTTTTTGTATAACCCAATGTCTCTCAGCTGCAGTGGTACCCTTTTCACCAACATTTAGGAAATTCAAAGTTAGCAATGCATTGTGTAATCTATCCCTGGGATTCTTTAATTCCCCCTTTTGTTTAAAAAGCATCTCTTTTAAGGTACGATTAGCTCTTTCTACAATTGCTTGTCCTGTAGGATTGTGTGGTATACCAGTAACATGTTTTATATTATAATATGCAAAGAATTGCTTCATCTTATTAGATACATATGCAGGAGCATTATCAGTCTTAATTTGTGCAGGTACACCCATAAATGCCATTATTTCTAACAAATGTGCAATAACACAATCAGCTTTTTCAGAACTTAAAGCAGTTGCCCATTGAAACCCGGAGTATGTATCAATGGTATGATGTACGTACCTTTGTTTTCCAAATTCTGCAAAGTGAAAAACATCCATTTGCCAAATTTCATTCTTTTTAGTACCTCTAGGGTTACTACCAGCAGGTAATGGAATTTGGTTATACAAAGAACACGTAGGACATTTTTTAATTATTTCCCTGGCTTGTTGCCAGGTAATAGAGAATTTTTTCTTTAAACCTGAACTGTTAACATGATGTTTCCGATGAAATTTTGAGGCTTCCAACACATTTCCTATGAGTAACTGGTCAATTTCCTCATTTCCTTGTGCCAGTGGACTTGGCAAACCTGTATGGGATCGAATATGGGTTATATATAATGGATTATTTCTACCTCTGATGACCTGTTGCAATTGTATAAATAAAGAAGTTAATTCTGTGTTATCGGGAATAAATTCAGCAGTTTCTATGTGCAACACAACTCTTTCTGCATATAGAGAATCTGTAATTATGTTAAGAGACTCTGGAAAATCTAATAACACCATAAGGATTGCATACAATTCTGCTTTTTGAACTGAGGTATATGGACTTTTGATTACCTTGCTGATTTTGTCTGTCTTATAACCTGCCATTCCCATCTTGTTAGCATCACTATAGAAGGTTGGTGAATCAGGAATTGGTGTTCCCTTTACAATACGAGGAAGAATCCAAGTAGTTCTTTTTATAAATTGTATACGTTTGCTTTTTGGAAATTTGTTATTAATTTCTCCCAAATAATTACTGCAAGCTCTTTGCCAATCTTCATTGATTACCCACCATGACATAATCTCAGCATTAGTAAGAGGCACTACTATTTCAGCCGGGTCCATTCCTGATGATTGACGTAGTCTTATTCTACCTTTTACAATTAATTCAGATATCTTTTCTATGTATGTCTTTAATTTTTTACTTTGTTTATGTGGTAAGAAAATCCATTCCATAATACTATCTTCCCGTTGCATAATAAGCCCTGTAGGAGAATGAGCTGATGGTAAAATGACCAAAATACAATCAAGTTGGGGATCAATTCGATCTATGTATGCATCTTGCAACCTTTGTTCTACCAACATTAATTCCTTTTCTGCCTTAGCAGTTAAACATCTTGGACTGTTTATATTTGAATCCCCTTGTAATTTTTGAAACAAATTACTTAACTCATGAGTACTTAAACCAAGGGTGGGCCTTAGCCAATTTATATCTCCCATTAATTTTTGAAAATCATTAAGAGTTTTTCAATTGGTCTCTACGGATTTGTACCTTTTGCGATCTTATTCTCTGTTGACTTATTTTATAACCCAAATAGTTGATTGAATCTCCTCTTTGTATTTTTTCAGGCGCAATTTTTAACCCCCATAGTGGTAGAATTCTTTGCATTTCCTTAAATAAGTTCTCTAAAACAACTACATCAGAATCAGCCAACAAAATATCATCCGTATAATGATAGGTAATAGATCGAGGAAACTGCTTATGCATTATTTCTAATGGTTTTTGTACAAAATATTGACACAGAGTTGGACTATTCAACATTCCCTGTGGAAGTACATTCCAACAATACCTCTTGATTGGCCTACTGTTATTAAGAGTAGGTACAGAGAAGGCAAACCTTTCCCTATCATTCTTATGTAATGGAATTGAGAAAAAGCAGTCTTTTAAATCAATTACTATTAAAGGCCATGACTTTGGTAACAGAGAAGGTAAAGGCATACCAGGCTGCAAAGGACCCATAGGTTGAATTACTCTATTCCCAGCTCTTAAATCTGTTACCATTCTCCATTTACCCGATTTCTTTTTTACCACAAACACAGGAGAATTCCATGGGCTGGTAGACTCTTCTATATGACGAGCCTCCAGCTGTTCTTTTACCAATTGCTCAAGAGCCTCCAATTTTTCCTTTGTTATGGGCCACTGCTCTTGCCACACTGGTTTATTTGATAGCCATTTCAAGGGTAGGGCTGTTGGAATTTCAGCAGTGGCCCCTAGTATAAATTTGGAAACTCGATACCTGGGGTGTCCTGTGTTTGGACACTAGACATAGCTTGCAGTTGTTGAGTACTCACATCAATACCTTCCTCAAAAGTATCTATAATCTCAATGTCTGGGGTGTCCTGTGTTTGGACACTAGACATTGCTTGCAATTGTTGTTGAGTATGCATATCAATACCTTCCTCAAAAGCATCCATCATTTCATCATTTGTTATTTCTGGCATTGTAGGAATATTAATTTGAGTACCCCATTGTTGTAAGAGATCCCTTCCCCATAAATTTATGGGTACATCAGCCACATAAGGTCTCAACTTCCCTGTTTGCCCTTCTGGCCACACACAGTTAAGCCATCGTACACTTTGTTTTACATGTGATAATTTACCAATTCCTATAAAATGTGTAGGAACCCTTTGAAGTGGCCAGTTTGAATTCCAAGACTCATGTGAAAGGACAGTGACATCTGCTCCTGTGTCAAGCAATCCTTCTATTTCAATACCATTCACTCGTATTTTTAATTTTGGTCTCGTATCACTCACCATTGTTTGCCAATACACACATTTTCCACTATTTTCGACTGCTCCTGTTCTGTCTATTGGAACAACCTTGCGCTTGGTGTAAGGAAACAGCAGCAGTTGGGCAATTTTGTCCCCTGCATTAATTGTCATCTCTTTCCATATGGATGTCATAATTTTAATTTCTTCCTTGAAGTCTCCATCTATAATACCTGGATGAATAAAGAATCCTTGACAAGTTAACCCATTTTTTCCAAATATTAATCCTATTGTCCCTGATGGTAAAGGACCATAGATACCAGTGGTTAACATATAACATTCATCTGTTTTGGATAATGTTTTAGATTGATCTGTGGTCAAATCTAAAACTGTAGTACCTTCAGTAGCCTGCAAAAGATCAGCAATAGTTAATTTTGTTCTTCCTGCCTGTCTGTTTCCCTCTGGTTGGATGATGGACAACAGTTCACATTGTTTTGGGGGGCCTGAACCGGTAGGCCCCTCCCCTCGTTTCCCGGCAAGGGGTTACCTCTGACATCCGTTTGAGCTCTACAATCCCGGGACCAGTGTTTACCTTTTCCACAACGAGTACAAAATCCTGGAGACCTTAACCTTCTATTGCCATTAAAAGCAGTTCGTTCCCTTCTATGACCATGTTCACCATTAAAAGCCATTCGTTCCCTTCTATAACCATGTTCTGGAGAGTCCAGGTACCTATCATTTCGAGTTCTGGAGGATTCAGCCTTATGATATCTTTGGAAATGACCAAGTTCACCATTTTTAAAGCACTCATTAAGACCCCTAGCAACTGCTTGTGCTATGACATTGGTCTGATGCTCTTGAAAACCAATATCAGCTGTTTGTCTTATCCATTCATCTACTGAGGCTCCTCGAGCTTTCAATGGCCTAATTGCCCTTTGACATTCAGCATTTGCATTTTCATATGCCAAGGCATTTATCAAGTCCTGTCTGGCATCAGGGTTATCTACATCTCTCTCCACAGCTGAAGTCAATCTCCCTAAAAAGTCTGAGAAGGTTTCCTGAGGACCTTGAATTATCTTGGTAAATGAAGTAAACCTTTTCCCAGCCTCAGCCACCATATCCCAGGCCCTCAGAGCTGCAACACGACATTGTTCGATGACAACATCTTCAAATTGAGTCTGTAACCGTATGTCAGCATAAGGTCCCTCACCAAGCATTTGGTGGGTTGTGACATTTATTCCCCTTGCCATATTTTGCTGCTCTAATTTTGTGGCTTCATATCTCCACCATGACAACCATTGTAATTGCTGGCTACCTTCTAGCACAGCTGATATCAGTCCCTTCCAATCCTGGGGAATGACTCTATTTTGTAAAGCCCAATTATTTAGCATCTGTTTAACGAATGATGAGTGCATTCCATAAGAGACAATAGACTCCTTAAATCTTTTAAAATCCAAAATGTCTATTGGACGCCATGTAAATTCCTGATTGAGCTGACCGTTATTATCAGGCCTAAATTGAAACATAACTGGCAAAGCTGATGGTGATTGTGTAGTACCATGCAGCTCCTCTGGAGGCGCACTTGGTTCCACATTAGCACCATTACCTACCTGCTTTCCTACTGGCACATGTGGCGACTGTGGAGACCAAGCTAGAAAAGAACTTGTCATTTTCTCAGTTTCAGTCACCTGCCCTGCCAGAATTTTCTTAAACTCCTCAATCTGCATTTCCATAATTTTTAATTGTGTAACAGACGTCTTCCTTATGACAAACAAATAAAATAAAAAAAAGTAAACAGCATAAAACATTCGGTCTGATTGAAAAACAGTGTAGAGGTCAGCAGTAAACATTGCCATATTGTCAACAACTGGCATCATAGTTTCAAAATCTGCAGTTTTCTCTATAGTTTTGAAAATAAAATTACCCATAATGCCCCACGTTGGGCGACACCTGTAACCGAACTTTTAAAATATTATTTAACACTTATTTATTTATTACTAAATTCACTTATAACAAACACCAACAATTTCTTAACTATTAATCCTATAAATTCCTACAACCCCTTTAACCTATCCACTAAACCTATTGATAATCATAACAACTACTTTCATAACCTTTTAGAATGATACAGTCTCTGGGGCAGGTCCCCAGTCGTCAGGAACACAGTATTTGTTGTAGATTCTTTAACACACTTAGCAGTCCTTTTTCTGGATCTCTCAGATGCAGGTTCGTCAGGGTAAGTTGGTTATTGCAGTCTCACCTTAAATAAGGCTTCATGCTTTCTTCTCTGTGGGAGACCCCAGCCGTCTGCTGGCCAACTTACTTCTTTTGAATCAGGAACTCAGCTGCTCTGCCTCAGTCCTTAAAGCCAGGCACCGTTTCCTTTAGGCCACTGTTTGGACAGATCAAACCCCTCTAGGCAAAAGCTGAGCCACAGGGTCCAGTCCTTGGCCTTTTGGTGTCTTGCTCAGGCTTTCTTTGCTCACCGGCTTCTTTCTGCTTCAGGGAGAGAGCCGGCCATCAATGGCCAGCCCTTTTTTCAGCAGGACTCTTGGAGCTCTCTAGCATCAGGGGCCTCTTCTCCTCTGGGCTCCACGCACTGTCCTCAGATAGGAGGAACTCTGTTTCAGCTTAATTTAGCAGCTGAAAACAATGTCAGGCCAGATACTTTGTTTCTTCAAGTCTTGAGTCTTTCCTGTTTTTCCTGACTTCAAACTTGTTTTTCAGTCTATTGAGTCTTTCCTGTTTTTGCTGACTTCATGCTGATAATGCTCTTCAGGCCCCGAATTAAGAGACAGTATCAGAAACTCCTATATATTTCCTAAATCTAATTTATCTAACTCCTACAGAGACAGTATCAGAAACTCCTATATATTTCCAAAATCTAATTTATCTAACTCCTACAAGGAATCTCTTTCTGCCAGGAGACATGGAAGCAGACAGACGTGTTTGAGAGCTCTGGAAGGTAACAACAGGTCCCATGGCTGTTTGGGATTAAATGGTCTGGGTTAATTTAGATTAGCTAGTTGAGAGTTTGCCCTGATAAGGGCTTAAGGGCTAACAATTTAAAAGGTCTTGTTGTATTTAATTATTAGATAAAAAAGAGTGGTGGCCTATAGGCCACCAGTCCAAGCAATCCAGGCCCATTGGCCTCCCACTGAATCCCGGTGACTGTCCCTCTAGGAAACCGGTAATTCTGCTGGTCTAATATAATAGTTTATTGTGATTAATAAGTATCCAGCAACTACCACACCAGTTTAGCTGCAAGATCCCACAGCCAGGTTGTCCCTCCTGGCATACAGACTTCTAAGTCAAGCCAAGCCTGCTAATCTCCCACCGTGCCACTGGCTGTTCAGCCAGCCTAATATAACAACATATAGTTATTAATGAAGATATTAGTTAACAGAATTTAGGCTGCAAATGGTGAAGGACATCCCTGATCCAGGACTTTTTCCTCAGGATGGGTCAGGTAGCCAGTTAAGACAGGCCAGGCAAGCCAACTTCCCACTGTCTGCAAACTGCTCCACCAGACTAATCTTATAGTTTATACTTATTAATATATGCAAGTGATAATTAAATTGCAGATTCAGTCCTTCAACAGAAGAATGGGTTAAGAAAAAACTGTGGTACATTTTCACAATGGAATACTACTCAGCTACCAGAAACAAGGAAATCATGCAAATTTGCAACCATATGGAAGGATCTAGAAAAGCTCATTCTGAGTGAGCTAACCCAGAACCAGAATTATACACATTGTATTTACTCAATTATAAGTTGATATTAACTATATAGCACAGGACATCCTCCAACAACCCATTGACCCAAACAAACAGGAACCTCACATAACTATCGTATGAAAATCTCCACCCAGCAGCATGTCATGGGGTCTGTTGTTTGTTAGTGGAACACCTTACCCTGGAGGGGCTACCATATCAGTTTGTAATACAGGAAGAAGCACCTAGCCTTCATGTTACTGATGAATGGCATGGGCTCCCTTTATCCCAGGAGAAGAAGAAGATAGAGATGGAGAAGAGGGAGGCAGGGTGGGACTTGGAGGGGAAGAGGGAGGGACTTTGATCAAGATGTAACTTGAGAAAATAAATTAATTTAAAAACCGAAAGAAAATAAATCCAAATGCACTGGGGTAGGCTACAGGTCAGCCTTAACAAAGTGAGAAAAGGCTTGGCTGTTAGGTTGAAAGAGTTGGTATAGATAGGATAGAATTTGAATATCAGAGGGTGATAGTGGGGATGTGGGTTACAATGTAAGGATGTCCTGTGATAGATGAGATGGTTCTTTGTCTCCCTTGGCTACAGCTGTAGCTGAATCATTGATTCAGTTATTTACTTTAGAGATGACAGAATTGTGGGTCAGGTAGAACTGGCAATGGAAAATCCCTGTAACAGTTGGGAGATGTGAGGGTTTTAGTATAGCATTAATTTGGTCTCAGTTGGCTATTGATTCTCCTTTGGTTGTAAATAGTACATGTCCTTTGCAGATGACAGTATGTGATATGTGGAGGTCATATGTGGAGTCTGTGTAGACGTTTAGAGATTGTCCTTGTGCCAACTCATGAGAGCTATTAGTTCAGCCAGTTAATTAGTGATATCGTCAGGGAAGACTTATCTTCTACTAGTGCCATCTAGAGAGAAAAAGCCTGCATGGAAGGTAGAGTTTATATTTCTTTATACATTAAGTTGTGCGATAGACAATTGGAGAAAATGATTGTAGATGACCTGAAAGTTAGGGTTTTTTTGGGAGATCACAAATAAGGAGCTCTGTAGCTAATAAAGCCTGTATGCAGGGGGGCCAATTTTTGGATTGTAATGACTAATTTCTTGGTAAGAATTATGGTGGCTTGAATCAAAATGACCCTATACACTCATATGTTTGAGTGCTTGACTTATAGGAGTGGCATTATAGGAGGTTTGGCATTGTAGGAGTAGGCATGGCCCTGTTGGAGAAAATGTGTCTCTGTGGAGGCAGGCTTTAATGTTTCAGAAGTTTAGTCATGGCAGGAAATATGGCAGTGTGTAGGACGACATGGTGCTAGAGAAGGATCTGAAAGATATACATTTGGATCCATGGGCACAAGGAAGAGAACTGACTTGAACTTCTGAATTATAAGGCAGCCCCAATTGAATAGTTTTCTTAATATAAGAGTTTCCATGGTCATGGTGTCTCTTCACATGGATAGAAAACCTAACTATTATATGTATGTAACAGGTGCAAAGGAAAGTTTCAATTGGTAGCCTAGGACCCTGAGGGCATATCCCTTTTTTTTGTGTGTTATATTGTAAGAGAAGGGTTGGATTACACTGATATATGGGGGAGGGGCCCAAAGGAAAGCTTGTTGGCCTCTTCTAAAAGGATTTGGTAATGAGCGTGATATTGAAGTTCATGTGAGGGATCAAGGTCTGCTTAATATAGGGAATTGGCAAGGAAAGAAAAGGAGGTAATCCACAACCATAAAAAGACAGCTGTTCCTAGAAATAATAAAATCTCCTCCCTGATAGAGTGGACCATGTTGGAGTGGATTAGGTGTTTTCTCTCTAGGGTAATGACTTTGTTTGTTGTGGTAATGGTTAGTCCCCTACCTCAACAATAAGGAAATGAGAAGTCAAGATGGGTTTCTAAAACTCCATCTGGACCCAGTAAGTGGCCTCTGTGTCCTGGAGAAAGGGGATTGGCTATCTGATATTTTAATGACTACCCAGGGTTTCATATTGAAGATAACAGTGGTCATATCAAGGTTGTCTGGGACCCTTTAGTGATCCATTCCAGGTCTCAGAGGTCAACTGGAAGGCAATCTTGGTCTGATGTCTCTGTAGCACAAGGGACACAGGGGCAGTTAATAGGTCAATTTCCTTCTTGATTACACTTTAGACATGGCATGGGTAGGTAGGCTGTGTTGATTAAGGAAGGCCCAAGCCAATTGACACTCCTGACCACATTTAAAACATGAACCTCATGGTTCTTGAGTGTTAGAAATCAATGGAGCTTGGGTCACTGATGCTGATTGAATGGTCTTGGCTACTATTTGGTGTTTTTGATTACGGGTTAATTTTTCCATCCCATGATACACCTAAAAGGTCAGAGATAAGACTTTTGCTTGTAGTGTTAAAGGTCTTTTCTCCAAGTACTTAACCTTGGCCCTAATGTCATGGAAACTCTGGTAAAAGGAACAGGTCCTGAAAAGGTGTTTACTTTCTGGATTTTCAGGGAGTAGATTGGTATAAAGTAAAAAAGTCTTTATGAGGCACTCTAAGAGTTGAGACACAGTTTCATGTTTGTCTTGGATGACATCTCAGTTTCCCATTGTTTACTGGTTTAAGGTCAACTTCTTGGAAACCAGCAATCAGGGAATTTGTAAACTGATCTCTAACTAGAATGTCCCTGAAGTATTGTAGCTCCATTGGGGAATTCAGGTTGGAGATAATATCATCCCTGGCTTTGTATACTTTAATAGTTTGATTGCTTTCATCTTCATGTGCTGGAGCCTGCTTCCAAACATGTCTGTGCTCTTTGGAAGGTAGGTCGTTAGTTGGAATCATACATATGTGATATATAGAGAACCATATGTATTTACACACATCTCTCTCTCTCCATATATATTGTGGAACGTAGGAGTATAAGATTGGGTAATACATTATAATTCTTTAATGAAAGTAGAGGAGTTAGAGTATAAGATCCCAGTTTTTCCTTTTTGTTTTGTTTCTATTCGAGAGAGTTCACTTAATGAACAAGGGCCATGTACTTTGAATAGACCATCCACCCTGGTAACTGCCTACAAATGGAGAACCTGGGGCAGCTTGGGCCCAATGGGGAGTGATAGAGATTATCCCACTGCAGAGTGAGAGGGAGAGCAGGAAAACTGAAGACTACTGCTGGGGTGAAAGCAGGTGCACTTGTGAGTTGGTTAGAGTGGCCTGTTCCTGGAGTGGGAAAAGAGGAAACTGTGGGATCTGGAGGAGAAGTAGTTATGGGTTAAGGTTAGTGCTGGGGAGATTTGTTAGCAGGATCAAGAGTAGTGGAAATTTTCTCTTGTTTGGACTTCATAGCAAAAGGAGTTGAGTGGAGGAATAATGAAAACAGGGAAGGCATGGGGCAAAGATAAGAGAAATCTTGGACACAGGGAACCTCCCTCCATTTCCCAGATCATTGTTAGTAGCTGTAGAGATTCCTAGTAATGTTGGGACCTAGGGTGCTTCTGGCCAGCCATTTTAATTGATTATCTATGAGGCATTGAGGCCAGATTAGACTCCAAGATAGATATGTTTAGAAGTCCTCAAATCAGGCTCTAGGCCTAGAGGTCAGAGGGTTTCCAAGAGGCATCCCAAAGTAGAATCTGGATGTACATAAAGTTTCCATAAGTGAGGTAAAGGGGGAAGTTCAAGGCTTGAAGTCTGAGGTACTTTAGGTGGACCTATTGAAGAAGGCCCTAATCCCAACAGAGAATTATCAACTAATAATCCAAGGTCCAGGGCTAAAACTCATAAGAGACGCAGTGTTTAGTACCAGAACCATTGAATGAAGCCAGATGGCAGAAAAAAAGAAAGAAAGAAAAAAGGAAAGAAAAAGAAAACAAAAAGCTCAAATATGAAACTTCACTCAAGGAAAATGATCAGAAGTTTGGGTTAGCAAAGAGGGTCAATTGTAGCCTTAAAGATTCAGTTTGGGGGTACCTCTGGCTCTAAGAATACCAGAAAGTTTCCAGATTCTCAACAGTCACATCCTAGTATTCATGGAATAATTTATGCTGATCAAAAGGAAAATTTCTTGTATTTTTTTCCTCAGAGTCACAGTTTATAAAACACACACACACACACACACACACACACACACACACACACACACACA
>CAJQZJ010027982.1:2565875-2660635 GCA_907164525.1 Lophiomys imhausi | reverse complement strand
ACACACACACACACACACACACACACACACACACACACACACACACACATATATATATATATATATATATATATATATATACACAGAAATATGCACGCATACAACATTCAGATCACAGTTTCCCCTCCATCTTCTCCAGTCATACCCTCCCGACCTCCTGCCCAGCCCCCTCATTCACTGATCCTCTATTTTTCTTCAAAAATTGGTAGTCCTTATCCATTGTGGGTGTTGCAGGGGGCTGCCCAGCAATTCATAAGCCAGGTGGAGTAGTGTAAAAGAAATAGCTAACTATATTATTTACTTAGAATTTATATTATATTTAATTGGTTGGCAGTGTTATTGTTAGCCCACCATTATAAATGAGCACACAGAGACATGATGGATTTTAACAAACCTTGGCCTGAAATGAGCAAGCTTGGCCCACCTAAGCTTGCTCTTAAATATATTCCCCAAATAAGACCCTATATAATATGCATATGTCTCCTGGGCTGTTATTTCCCACACTATACTGATATTCCAAGGCATACGGAATGGTGTTCTTTCTCTAACTTGTGGTATGTGTCCACCTTCCTGCTCTTTGTTTCTTATCTTCAAGGCTACGGGAGGCTTCTCTTGGCTAGTTATACTTCTGGAGGCTTCTTCAACTTCATCTACTGGAGGGAAGATTCTTCAGAAGCTTGCACCTTAGTCTGGCCTACCTCTGTCTTTGCCCAATTTCAGGACTCAGCATTTATTCAACCAATCAGAGACAATGATTAGAAAACAAAGGGATAGCAAGCAGGGCCAGTTAATTTACATTTAGAATGCATAACATCACCTGCCAGAGTCAGGACAAAAGATCAGATTCCATTGTGGCTTAGACCCATGCATGAGAGAGGAGCACAGGGGCACCAGGATATCTTTCTGATTATATAAAGGTTGACTCTGAGGGTGGAAGTGAAACACAGAACAGAAAGAGAAGGGAGTGTAGTCAAATCAATGCTTACTTTTTGTATTTGTATTCATAAAAACAGAATTCCTTTTATCCCTTGTGCTGTTTTATACACACTACATGTATACACATCAATTTGCAGCTTACATTCTTTAAAGTTTTGTAATTAGTTTCATATACTACATTTGTAATATTCTTTCCTACTAACAATTAGTGGGTAGGAAAGCTGGTTGACATCACTATATATGGTCAGTAAAGAAGGAGCTTGTGTGCTTTGATTGTAAAAGTTATCATGAAAAATAAAAGGATTTCTGATGATTTGTACATATTTCAAGATATTTGTCTTGTAAAGCATTGAATAGAGTTAAATAATAGTGTCATAGATGCTATTTTGTTATCTGTTATAATTTTTCATAAGTAACTACTGTAAGAAAATCCCTTCTCAGATTTATATTAAAAAGTTTGAGTACCAGGAACTTCCATTTTATTGTCTTTAGACATGTTTCTAGGTAACAAATTTATGTGAAAATTAATTGTATATGAATTTTCAGTATTCCACAAGAAGGATAATTTAAATATTTTTCAGCATTTATTCATGCACATGGCAAGTGGTTGGCTTTTCATAACAATAAAATGTAGGCCTGTTTTGATGCAAAGATACTTGCTGCATATTTGTATATTCTGTCATCACACAAGCAGAACATTTAAAATAAGGATTTAAAATATCTGTTTTCCTGTCTCCTTACAGTAGCATGATCAAGACACAGATGGCTTAGGTTTGGAGAAGAAAATAAAGCACACAGATTCTGTATTAGAGACATTAAATATGAATGGATTTGAATCTTGACTTTTAGTTTTCCTTTCCATTTAATGCATCGATTATGAATAATACCACAATTTCCAGAAACTCGAGAATTTGTACAGTAAGAAACTCTGCAGAATTGGTATTCTAAAGGAAGCTTTATACTGTAAGTATATTTCATTTTTAGTTATTTCATTAAGCAATTAAGGAGTTTATTACGTTCACAATAGTGAGCTCTGTGGTGTCTGAAGGAGGATGAGCTAATCTTTACAGTCCTTTGCACGTTTCAGCCTAGGCATCTGTCAATGTACTCTTAAAATCCATATCTGCTTGGGGAAACCATCAAACTCTTTTTTTTTTTTTTTTTTTTTTTTTGGTTTTTTGAGACAGGGTTTCTCTGTGTATCCTTGGCTGTCCTGGACTCACTTTGTAGACCAGGCTGGCCTCAAACTCACAAAGATCCGCCTACCTCTGCCTCCCAAGTGCTGGGATTAAAGGCGTGCGCCACCACCGCCCGGCTTTTTTTTTTTTGGAACCATCAAACTCTTGAGGCTGAAAGTAAAATGCTACATCTCTAAAGCACTAACTCCAGGAAGGCAAGAGAAAAATGAGTGCTGCAAAGATAGAGTTTTTCTCAACCTCTGTTCCCATAAGTGGCTTCAAAACCATTTTCAGGTAGCATGTTAAATTGAGAAGTAGGCATAGCAACATAATTGAGGCTATGTTTATACCAGTGATTATTAGCCTGGTCATTTTAAATTGAATGGTGAATATCCAATACTAGAACAAGATATTTTATGCACAACCCTGTTTTCTTAGAATTCAGGTATTTGCTTATTAAATTAAAGGTACCCACTCTGAAGCTCAGCATTTGACATTGTTTGATAACCAATGTTTAGATATCCAGAATTTCACCTTCTAATGAATGTAATGTTTATTTTATGCCTCATCAAATCCTACTTGCAGATAGTAGTTGCTAGCCAAGTACCCTTAATCATGTTATATTGTTCTGTTCAAACTGTAGCCTACCTGGGACAGAGCATGCTGCAAATAAACATACAGGGGCAATCACCTGATATGCTAAGCAGGCTCATATGGTTCCAAAAGTAGAAGAGTGTTTTGATGTTGTGATATATGAGAGATGATACAGAAAGTGGCAGAAATCAGAAATCATAGTTTCCAGCTTTTATGATGTTTTTAGATAACACACAAAAACACTCAAATTTTAATTTCAACTCAACAATGATCAGAAATTTATTAAAGGTACTTTTTCAGTAATTCACTGGGTAAACATATTGAAAGTGTACATTTTATCTGGAATAAGAACTAAAAAAGTAAACTTTTTTTTTTTTTTAACAGAGAGAATGTAGTATTGAAAGACCCCTGAGAGGGTAGTCCCTCACCCGAGACTCAGGATAACACAGCCACCCAATAACTCGAAACAGACCGATCTTGATGCAATCCGCAAGAGGTTTATTTCAGGATCAGTGCGCTGAGGTTGAAACTCATATCCCACGCAGAGGTAGAGGAGTCCGACCCCAGGCTGGGGTAGTGTAGGCTATTTAAAGGAAAAAAAAAAAAAAAAACACAAACCAAGGGGAGTGAGAGGGAATACAAGGGAGGTGAGGGGGAATACCATCATTCAATTAGTCATGCAGGGAGCACCCTATACTTGTTTTTCTCAAGAATCTAATCTTACTCAACAATATACTTTGTAGTTAACCAGTTCCTGGAATCTAGGGCTCTTGAACCAGCTGACCTGCATTCTTAGTTCTGCCCTTTTCGTGGACAGCTAAGTTCCTGGAACATAGCTGGCCTGACTCCACTCTATCTGCTGGGGAGAGGGTCTCAAAATTTTCCATTCCTTTCACTCCCCACCTTCTCTTGTCCATCGTTCTAATCTTAGAACCTACACATATGTGTCATCATATTCATTATTATCTTGCTCCCGTAACTTTGATATTGTTGTCTTAGTATTAAAATCTGTATGACACTTACCCTTTCTCTAGCAAAAATAACTAACCTATTTAAAACAAAGGGTCCTATAGTCAGCAGTGAAAGCAGAATCAGGAGTGGTCCCATAAAGGACGAGATCAGCGTAGTCATCCAAGGTGACTTGTTAAACCAGCCCTTGAGCCATCCTTGTTGTGCCTCTCAATCTTTCTGCCTTTTTGTCTAGTCTTTCTCTAAGTTTTCTCATGGAGTCTCTTATTACTCCAGAATGATCAACAGAAACAGCATTCCTCTCTGAGAGCGCCACACAATCCTCCATCTTTTAAAAACAGCAGGTCCAAATGTCTTCTATTCTGTAAAACTACCTCGAAGAGCGAAGTCCAGGATTCTTCAAGCTTGCTAATAGACTGTTCTAAAGCTCTTAAATTTCATCCATTGCTACTCTTAATTGATGAAAGTACTGAGGGGCCTACACTAGGGTAGCCGTTCTGGTGCTGATGCCAGCTGCCACACCTAATCCTAAAATTAGACCAGATAAAGTAGAGTTTCTTTTTACCTGAATCAGATCCCAGGAGGAGCTAGGGTTCCAGTAAATATCTCCAGTAGTCTCACATCCCCAATGCACTGCAGAAATAGGAGTCTTCCCCTCCACATTGGTAGGCCTGGTGGTGGCTCCTACCATTTCGGGGACAGACATATATAGGAGTGACCCGGAGTTCGGCCCTAAGGCTAGGGTGGCTGTAGCCCATGCCCCAATCCCCTAGTCCTGTGCCAGCACAGGGTTTTTTTCCCACAGGATGGTTTTCCATAACATTCTGGCAACCCATCTCCCTGTTCCTGGGTAGGGATATCCCAGTTGTCTAACTCTGCAGCCAGCTTACAAAGGTCAGGGGTCAGCTGAGGTCACCAAGTGTATGGTGGATGTTGTTCAGTGATGGACCAGATGGGATCCTCAGTGGCTGACAGGACCATCCAAGTAAGTTTGGCTGGAACATGGGGGTTGTTATCCTTCACCTGAAGAGCGCCTGTGACGAAGGCACAGCTTAAGAGGGTCCACAGTTTTTTGCAATTTCCACTCATCTTTGGAGGGTTCAGGAGCTCTCTTCAGGTGGGAGGCATGAATCCAAGCAGAGATGCCCTCTACTTTCACCGCTGTGGGGGTAGTCAGGAGCACCAGGTATGGTCCCTTCCAGCGAGGCTCAAGATACCCAGCTTGATGGTGCTGGATGAGAACAGCATCTCCAACCTGGAACTGATGAGGCACGCTCAGATCTCCAGTTTCATATGCCTCTCTGAGCTGCTTCCAGGCCTTGTGCTGGACCACTTCAAGTGATTTCATGTGGGTGAATAGGGGTTTAGAAAGAACAATGTCAGGATCTATCTCTCTGCCTGCCTCAGTAAGAGGAGGAGGCCCCACACAGAGAATCTCATAAGGTGTCAGCTTAATCCGTCCATGGGTGTTCCTGACCCAGAACAAGGCAAAAGGAAGGAGGGGTGTCCAGTCTCCCTCGCTGGTCTCTAAGGCTACTTTAGTCAGGGTCTCTTTTAGTGTTCTATTAATCCTTTCTACCTGTCCTGAACTTTGGGGACGAGAAGCACAATGTAATTTCCATTTATTCCCCAGCTGTGTGGTCAGTTCCTGACTTACCTGGGCAAAGCGGGTCCATTATCAGATTCAATTACCTTGGGTATTCCAAATCTTGGAAAACTTTCTTCAAGAATCTTCCTAGTCTTGGGGAGGAGGTCAAAGCCCCATCGCCTCTAATCATCTTCTCCGAGAGCAAGGACGTTAGGGGCCCTGCCCTTCTTCTTTGTGCAATCTCAAGCCCAGTGTCCTTTTTCTTTACAGTAGTCACGCTGATCTTTTTCCAAAAGGTTCTCTGCATCTCTCCATTCCCATTTGGTCTGGGTCTTCTGTTGCCCAGGTTCCCTGTCTGTCTAGGCCCTGCTCTTTCTCTCTCTCTATCCCCTACAACTGCGGCCAGTATTCTACTCAATTTTCTTGTTTGCAATCCCACCTATCCTCTCCCTCGTCTCTCTGTCTCTTTTCTCTTTCCTGCTTCTCTTCCTCAGTCTCTTTTTTTATGATATACTTTCTCTGCCTCTCTAACAAGATCCTGCAAAGTATAGTCCTGCAACCCCTCTATATGCTGCAATTTCTTCTTAATGTCAGGAGCTGACTGTCCTATAAAGGCCATAGCCACACCTGCTCATTGTCCCTCAGGGTGTCGGTTCAAAAGGAGTGTAGCACCTATAGGCCTCCATCAATCTCCTAAGGGACATGGATGGTGGCTCAATAGGACCCTGAATTACTTCTCTTACCTTTGCCAGATTGGTAGGGCACCAAGTGGCCCCTCTGAGACCTGCCACAAGAGTCCGGCGGAAAACTGTCAGCCGTTCCCTACCTGCAGCCGTGTTGAAGTCCCAATCTGGTCAATTAAGTGGGAACCCAAAGTCAATCTCATTAGGGAGGGTAGTTGGGGTCCTGATGTTTCCTGGGACATTCTTCTGTGCTTCCAATAGGATTCTCTCCCTCTCTTCTGTGGTTAAGAGAACCTGAAGAAGCTGCTGACAATCATCCCAGGTGGGTTGGTGAGAAAACATCAGGGATTCCACCAGACCTGTAAGGCTAGTAGGGTTCTCAGAAAAAGGTAGATGGTTAGTTTTCCAAAAATATAAATCACCTGAGGAAAAAGGTCAATATTGTAATGGTTGCAAAGCTGGTGGGTCCTCTCTCAAGAGGACCATTGTATCCTTCCCGGAACCCAGATGGGATCCTCCCAGGTGTCCCTGGGGTCCCAGGACAGGGACGTCTCACAGGGTTACAGCCCGTGATCCACCAGCACATTTGCGATCTCCCCGATCGTCTCCTCAAGAGATGGAAACGGCTGTAAAACTGAAAGCAATCTTCTCAAAGTCAGCTCTTGTACAAACCAGACAACAGAAATGGGTCCAAGACACAGAGACAGAACTCTGGTATAAACCAGACAACAGAAATAGGCCCAAGACACAGAGACAAAAATCTCACCTCCAAGTGGGTTCTTGGAGATTGAGGTGGCCGCAAATTCCCAGCCCATGCACCAAATGAAAGACCCCTGAGAGGGGAGTCCCTCATCCAAGACTTGGGATAACACACCCACCCAATAACTCAAAAGAGACCAATCTTGATGCAATCCGCAAGAGGTTTATTTTGGGATCAGCTTGCTGAGGTTGAAACTTGTATCCCACGCACGGGTAGAGGAGTCTGACCTCAAGCTTGGGGAGTGTAGGGTATTTAAAGGAAAAAAACACAAACCAAGGGGGGTGAGAGGGAATACAAGGGGGATGAGGGGGAATACCAGTGGAAAGTACCCGCCCATCATTCAATTAGTCGTGTGGGGAGCACCCTATACTTGTTTTTCTCAGGAATCTAATCTTACTCAACCATCTACTTTGTAGTTAACCAGTTCCTGGAACCTAGGGCTCTTGAACCAGCAGCTGACCTGCATTCTTAGTTCTGCCCTTTTTGTGGTCAGCTAAGTTCCTGGAACATAGCTGGCCTGACTCCACTCTATCTGCTGGGGGGGAGGGGTCTCAAAAATTTCCATTCCTTTCATTATTTCCATTGGATATTACACTTTTCTCTCTTGAGATTGTATGTCATCATTGGACTAAACCTGACATATAGATGAGTTGCACTTCTCTATGAAACTTTTTTATGTAGACATTTTTAGAATCATATCTTTATCACACTTTTCACTGTGTAGCAAATATGTAGAATATTTAACAGTTCCAAATATTTGTGTTTCAAAATTTTGCTTATTGAGATGAGAATTAAAGTCAAACCTACCAAACATGCCTGTGTAAGATCATGAATCTAGCATTCGTATTTTGAGGTAGAGACAAAGTTTGAGGTTAGCCAACTTGACACCCTATGTAATTCCAAGCTAGCCTTATTTACACATTGAATAATTCCTTGTCTAAAAAAAGAAAACAAAGCACTAAATAACACAGATTTTACTACCAAGAAGTATAATACAAGATGATAACTTCTGAAATATATTCCAGTCTTGAAATTTAAATTATTTGAGCATAACACTAACTTCAATATTAGGGTATAATTATTTGTTTAGCAAGTTGTATATTTAACAATTTTGCTAATATTTAAGAGAATCATAATTAATATCTTTGCATATATATCACTTACATTTATTTTATGATTTTAAATTTTATTAATTTTATAATGAAAATGTTGAAATATTTTATAAATGTAGTTTTACATAAAAATAAGTAATAATGAAGTGAAATTAATAGAAAACATGGTCATGAAAGATGTTAATTTTCACTTACAGATTTTTATCATTTTCCCTTAAAAATATATGACTCAAACTATTAGTTCTGGGAAATAATCACAGTTTACTCAAAGATTTTATAAAAGTGGAGTCTACATAAACTTTCATTCTTTTATTATTTATTTATTCTCTCAAATATCTGATATATTACATTTCCTCTATCCTTCCCACACCAATTCCTACATCCCACCTGACCTTCCCCACACTCATCCATTCCTACTCTATTTCTCTTCAGAAAAGGGCAGCACTCCCATGGATATCAACCAACTATATCATACGAAGTTGCAGTAAGACTAGTTACCTCCCTCCGTATTAAGGCTGGATAGGGCAAGCCAATATGAGGAAAAGGACTCTAAAAGCAGACAACAAAGTCAGAGCAGCCCCTTCTCCTGATGTTAGGATTCCAGTAAGAAGACCAAGCTACACAACATTACCATATATAACAATACTAAATAAAAGATTCTATGTCTGAATAAAATGGAAAAAAATTCTTCCAAATCTGCATTTAGTCAAGAATCTAAAATCATATGAAATTTTGTTAGTCAAGTTATATAATAAGGCATATAAAATTTTGTAAAAATTGTCATATATTTTTATTCATATTTGATTCTACATAGACAATTGTCTATGAATTGAATCAGAGATCAATTAGTTCCTATTTGGCTTCAGTTGTGACATTTAAAAACAGAATTGAAGCTCTCATGGAGAATGAAACAGCTTCAATAACCAGAATTACTCAGGAAATTATCTTTCTTCCAGATTACTTTGGGGCTATACTCACCAGGCTGGGAAGGATGAAGTGGACATCTTCATGGATGAGGGGGGGGTCTGAAGGATCATGGACTGGCTGGTAGTGCTGGTTGCAGGAGCTCCGGGTGGTGGATTAGAAAACCTTCTCCCAGGATTTTAATGTTCCAGCTCTTTTAGATGATATTTATTGAAACAACTCTCTTAGACAGTATTGAGTGAATAGTATATGTATTTATTTAGAATTACCAAGGCCTATATGAACTTTTGGGGAGTAGAAAAGTATTTTCATGGTGAGTTTCCCTTATTGGTTAGGGCTTAAGGTATTGGGGTAACTCATTTGCATGGAAAGGCATTCCACGTGCTAGGGTATGTGACTACTGAAACTGAAACTTTGTTGACAAATATATTTATTAATAATAATATATTGTCATATTAGGCTGGTGGAGTGGGCATCAAGGCCTCGTGGGAGGTCTGTAGGCCTGTTAGACCTGGCTAGCCTTAGCTGGGGGGACTGACATCTCCAGGTGATAAGGCCTGAGACTAAGTGCAATCTTTTTCCTAATAATTAAATACTCCAAGATCTTTTAATGTTCCAATCCTTAGCACTTGGCTGACTCTCAGCCAGCTCATCTAAGTTAACCCCGCCAACTATTCTCAATCCACCGTGTGGCTTGCTGTACCTTTAGAGCTCACAACAAGACTTCTAATTCCCAGTCTCCTGGTGAAAAGAGAGTTTTCTCTCTATTTTACCAGGATTCCTTAGATCTTCCCAGGAAGTTCCACCTTTATACTCTTTCTGCTCAGTTAATTGACCACCAGCAATTTTTATTATCCACTCAGAGAATGTCTAATATAGGGCATTAACCAGATCTCCAAACACTGAAGTCAGTTTTTGAAAATCATGCATAAGACCTTTCTCCAACAGAGTAACTTGAGAATTGCAGTGGGTGGTGTCTTAGGACTATGTGTCCTGGGGGATGCAGGCAGGAACAAGGAATATGGGGAAAGTGAATTTTATTTCTCCCAGTCTCAAGATTAAGATTTTCGGGAGTTGAGCACTCCTCAACCTCACTCTACCTCTATGATGGCTTCTGTAGTAGCTGAGTCTACATACCCCACAGGTTACATATGTTTAAGGAAATGCTCACATTTGGAAACCTGTAAACATTAATCATATAAAAAACACATTTCTCCACTTTGCTCCTATTGGAAACCTACTGTTGTTATCTTATTTATTCTCTTTCTTTTTCTTCCTCAAATATTTTTCTGCTTAATTTTTTTTTTGCAGAAGACATATGGATCCACTAAGAATTATTTATTTGTAAATAAAGTAAACTGATTATCTTATTTTATCATTTGTCACTGTGTTTATTATAGCTTAAATCAGTGAATCATGGTTAAACACCTAACAAAAATGTGAAAAGAATTGTTATAAAATTAAAAATAAAATGAAAAAATAAATTGTTATTTTTCAACATAAAAAATCTTTGTAAGTGGAAACTGGATTTTGTGACGCCTACAAAATGAGCTAATTTTGTAATGACACTGAAAGAAAATTAGAAAAGTTAAATTGGGATTAAACAATCAATATAAATTGTTATTTTAATTACTGTGACAAGCATCTGCTTTTGTATTCTAAACTCTCATTTCTAAAATTTTCCTTTAATTTCAATTTTACTGGATAACTTTTAAAAATGTGTAGTATTCAAAATGGTATTTTCAAATACAAGGAAATTCCCATGTGTATCATGCTATGTTGCAATGTGTTCTTGTATGTCATCCAATAATGTATGACTAGAAACTAGTATTATATTTTATGCTGTATAATCATTTGTAATTACAATATACTAATTTTGTTAATTTTTGCCTTAATTTTAATTACATGTATTCATTTGTGTGCGAAATCTTTTAAAGAGAGATGTTATATACATGTCTATTCACCCTCCATAGATAGCCCAGAACAGACTAATTACAGATACTACAAAATTCCAACTTGGTGAAGCATGAGTTTTACTGGGGTTACATAGAGGATTATGGGTTAATTACAGCAGCAGAATTATCTCAAAGACAGCTTTATCACTACAACTTAACCTACAAGAAGCTGGGAAACTTGGAACATATTGCAGAGCCTTCAATAGTCTGAGAATATTCTTTGCATGTGATTTTGCTCTAATTATCTTCCAAACATATCAGCTAGTTTCTGCCTCTTCCAGGCACCTGGTATGATCTCAGAGTCTTATTTGCCCCTTGCCCTATCTGAGAGTCTTCTTTGTGATAGGCTAGTATGAGTCTCTTAGTGCTAATTTTAAAATGTAGCAGTTTTTTCTCAACCCAGTTAGCTACAAAATAATTGAGACTGGACTATTATATCTATTTAGCAGTTTTAAGGCACAACAACTGAGAAGCTCTTTTAATCCTCTAAAATAATCTGGCTACTTCCCATTAAAATACTCAAGATACTTTCATTTTATGGCTTTCTCTGCTCCAGCTGTTTTCTCATAAAATCTCCTGGACCACTCCTAGCTGAATCTCCACTTCTTCCTCCTCTACCTCTTTTTGCTCTTCTTCCTCTTCCTCCTCCTCCTCCTCCTCCTCCTCTTCTTCTTCTTCCTCTTCCTATTCTTCTCTCTCTCTCTCTCTCTCTCTCTCTCTCTCCCTCCCCTTTCATAACTGGCAGAAAGTCCAGCACTATTCTCTCTCCTGCTCAGTCATTGACTGATCAGATTCTTTATAGGCATATCAGGGAAAAATTGGGCAGCAATATTTATAAAATGTTGAGAGAACAGATTCTCAAAATAAGGATTGCAACAAGATTTGGGCCACAGAAATCAGCATTTGAATCTTTACACAGTGCATAATAACATTGTGCCGACATGAGTCTTCTTTGGAGCTTGCAATTCTCTGATAGGAATGAGTCTAAGGAATCTTGTAAGTTTCAGTGACTTTCTGAAGTTATTTTGAGTCCTTTAACTTCCTGCTTTGGTAGCATCCCTGAAGAATGGAATGCATTAACTTCAGAGGAACTGGTTACAAAAAGTTATGTGTGTGAATATCAGCATGTATGTGAAAGTAAAGGACAATTTATCAAAGGAACTAGATTCTCTCCTTTCACCATATAAGTCCTGGGGATCAAATTCACTTCATTTTACTTGGCAAGAAGTGACTTTATTCACTGAGCCATCTCAAAAGCTTTTACCTATCATGTATTCTTATGTCTTCATGCCAGATTGAATTATCTTTAAATATAATTAATATAGCATATTAAAGTAGAACTTTTATTTTCTTAGAGCAGGGTCCTTCAGTGTTGAGTGGCTGATTTTCTCTTATGCATTTTTTTGTAATCAAGTATTCAATTTTCTATTCCAAATAGCTGAAGTAACAAGTATATGGCACAGGACAAAGCCTAATGTAAATACAATGTTAACAAATGTATATGCAACTATGAATATTGTTTACTTATATTTATTAATATCAGAAGAAAATATTTTTCAACTACATCTTATAACATTGAATTAGCCTTGGCAGTCTCACAGAAGGGTGACATCAGCAAGATTTTTATTACAGAAGGCAGTAAAGGTTCCATATTTCACACTTAATCCAGTGTTACTGATTCATTGAAAGAAAGGAGTCATTGTGCTGAAAGTAATGTTTTATGGGGTAAAAAGGAATTTTTAGGGAGATTAACCAGGAATTCTATGATGAAAAAAGAAATAATTAATGGCTTGATTTAAAACAAATTTGGAATACAAAACCCAGATTGAATGGGAGAGCTCCTTTCTCACAGATTGAATGGGAGAGCTCCTTTCTCACAGATTGAATGGGAGAGCTCCTTTCTCACAGATTAAAAGATAAAAGTTGCAGCCGGGCAGTGGTGGCGCACGCCTTTAATCCCAGCACTTGGGAGGCAGAGGCAGGCGGATCTTTGTGAGTTCGAGGCCAGCCTGGTCTACAAAGCGAGTCCAGGACAGCCAGAGATATTCAGAGAAACCCTGTCTCGAAAACCCAAAAAAAAAAAGATAAAAGTTGCTCAGTTTCTGATCAGTTGCCCCTGAAACATTTCATAATTTTATCCCGTGCTTAAAATAATTTTACAAAATATTTTGTATAGCTAAAGGGAAGTAGTATTGATTGTATCTTTTGAGAATATTAGAATGGTGTCAATGAGGACAAGGCCTAGTTACTATAAGATACATAAAGACTAATATATTGGCCAGGATATCACAGCAGAATTATGTAGTAATGGAGAGTATTAATATGATTTTTATTCTTTGTGTGTAAGTGGTAGAATTATGATTATATAAAGTAAATGTCATAAAAAGTAGAAACCCATCAAAGCAGAAAAAAATTAAGCAATTTACTAACAGATACATTGAGTTATACATAAAACATACAAGTATTTAGAATATTAGATAGAGTGAATTATGCAATTTTGTGAACATAAAAAATTTACCTATGTTATTAAATTATTAACTAACTCTAATAAATTTAATAGAAATAAATTATTATTTAGTAAGTAGTGGTTTTTCTTTCAAGTTTAGAAGAGTGAGCATACATTATTTTTTATTGGAAGTATAAATAACATTCACAAAATTTATTATATGAAATATGACACATAATCTAAAACATATTTTTGTTTGAGGAATTTATTTTTTTGAAGAGAGAAGGAAGAATTTACAGAAAAGGAAATTCTTGAACAGTATGCTCCTAAGGATTTTTTCTGGCACAAAGTGGCAAAATAACACAGAGAGAAAGCAAAAATATCACTTAATTGACTTCACTTTCTTCACTTTTTTCCTTGTTTTGTTAGATTCTGTAAGAATTTGTGCCCAGTCATACTAGATTATGATCATGTCATATTTTCATAATGAGAAAAATAGTTGAACATGTTTTTTAAATTCATTATGAAAAGATACAAAAAGTGATATGTTCATGATTCTCAAAAATTAAAACATTATATTGCAACTAGGAATTAGATTTAGGATATAAGAGGCTTCTGGACCAACATATTTTATATTAATATATTCTCATTCTCATAGCTCTAAAATCAGTAAAGTTCCATGTATCTAAGCTATGTGACCTGATGTCAAACAAATCTCCATTTGTGTGCATTTAATCAGCTCACATGGAAAACTTATCTGAAGCAAATCCTGCCTGAAGCATCTTGGAGATATGCCATTTAAATCACCCACCAGCATGATGAAATATTCACTGACATTATTGTCACCTTCATTGGAGTATATATGGAAGAGAGACTTGTGTGGCAACTTTCTTAACATATGCAGTGTGTCAGATAAAGACCTTTAATCTGTAAATTTTTTCTCTCAACCTCAACAGCACACATTATTCTGAACCAAAACAAATGAAAGCCTTCTTATCATACTAGATGAAACTGTTTTGCTTCTTTGGTCAAACTGAAATATATATAAGATATATACAGTGGTGCTGGTCTTGGGTCCATTTGTTTAGAAATGTCCAAGTTTCTTATGCAACAATATAGACTACCTAGTTTGTGGTAATCATGTTACCTACTTTTGGATCAGTCTGTATAATAAAGCTACAAAGACACAGTTGCAGCCCTTTTACAGCCAAGAATGAGAAGCACAAAGGTAAAAACAGAAATGATGTATAAGATCAGTCAGTATCTTACCAGCACTGTTCAAAAGGATACTATTTTTCCTCTCTTTATTCTTTCTTACGTATTTTTTCTCTCTATTCCATGTACCTGCCTCACAAGCTTGCTGTACAGTGACACAGCTTCAGGTGATTATTCTGTGCATTGTATTAGATTTCAGGAAATACAACCACAATTATAGAGACTATACCTTTGGCTACTAAACTACAAAAACAGTTTTTAAGGTTGTAGTCCACAACCATTTGAAGAAAAAAACAGAGTCCTGGAGGGAATTACACTTTAAATACACTAATCTGTCAAGAAATTCTGTTAAAACCATTTCTACTCTGAGAGATTTACTGATTGTGAGAAGGGATGTGTAAAATTTTCCTTTTACTTTATCTTGTTTTATTTATTGTTATTTTTTATAATAGAATATTTTAAATATTTAATTATTATATATTTTATAATATATATAATTTTAGTAATTGTTATAATTAAAATAATAAAACATTTTATATGTTATTATTTTTATATTGTCCCTGAAGATACAAAGAGAAAAGAAATACCATGATCTTTGCCAACCAAACTTCCTTCCTATTGTGCAGATTAATAGTAATGGTGCAGAAACCAAGTGAAAAGTCCATGTTAATAAGGTAATAAGGACCAAATTAGCATTTCTGTGCCATTTATTTTTTCAATATTAACATTGATAAAACATCAATATACACTCCAGTTTAAATGGAGTGCACATTCAGGTTAGAACAACTTTAGAAAGCAATACAAGGAGTCTATATTAAAATGTCTGCCACAATGTCCAAATGCCAAAGGATGCTAGAAAGCCTTGTGAGTAGTAATGAATTGAAAGACTAAGGATCTGTGGAAGAGGCTGTAATAAGGCTCCCAAGCTGAAGGTGATACACAAGCAAAGAGATCAACTGAGTATCCAATCATCATGGTCTTGTCATTGGCTTGGGCTCTCTATTGGCCCAAACAGTGTAGTTACAATCCCAAAATGTGAAAGAAAGGTAGGTAATATAAACCATATAGGCTGACCACTATGCATAAAAAAGTGGGCCAGATAACAGTAGGAAGTATGTCTTAGAGGAAAAGAAAAAATATGTGTAACATCAAAGTTTAACCAGTAGATTCCAAGGGCATTCTCACAACTTTTCAGAATAGGAATCTAAAAAGATACAATATTTTAAAGATTGTAAAAATATGTAGCATTCTAGACCTAAAAGTGTGACATCATTCCCTCAACATTCTCATACAGAAGTCAGGGTTAGTCTGTTACTGGAAAATTTAGTTTGCAAATGATTGTGTCTGGTATTTTCTCATTGCAACATTTGCACATTTCTGATGTTTAATATCAAATAATTATCATGTGCTATTTCAAGTCATTTTAAATTTTACCTGTTGCTTACATTATTTTCAGCAGCACTAATATATGCACATTTAAATATTTACTTAACATCTAACATTTCATAAATAACTTATTTCATTTACAACAGAGTAAATATCTTGTAATTATTCTTATATATTTCTGTTCTCCTCCAACAAATCTTCAGAGACCATTCAAATACACAACTTACAAATATTTTTCATGTGAAAAATATACTTATTAGTTGCTTATGTAATCACAGAAATTTCATTTAATATGACTGTTTTTTACTGTTTTGAATTTTGATTGTCAAGGCTTTATACACAAAAGCAGGTGATATATTCAGTGAGTGCAAATATAAACATTAGATGTGCTTACTTGGAAATCTGGAGATTATCAAATTTGATATTATCTCAATGTAGAAAGAATATCTATATTACAGACACAAGTAATGTAGTTTTTCAAAATCTTACCCATGGCGAATAATTAGTTTTCTAAACAGAAGTTACTGTATCTTGAAATATATTTAAAATTATAAAATATACACATCTCCATGTTTTAAGGTCAATACACTGGTATAATGATCTGTATTAGTGGCCTGAAGACAAACATAAGTATCTATTCAATAGCACTGAAAACACAAAACATTCATAAATCAAGGCCCAGTGGATTTTCAACAAAGTTTAGATTTTATTTATTAAAGAAATGTCTAGTCTCTTGCTAGGAATACTGAATCTCTGTATTCTGACATCTTCTGAAGGTCAGAACTTGGGTCTGTGCTTTATACCTTATCCAACATGAATCCAAAACTCTGATGTAAAATGTTGAATTATAGAATTTTAGAATAAAATGTAGGGGTAAATTTTTCTGACCTTGTAGATAGATGATTATCAGATTTTAGATATAATACAAAAAACATGAAGGAAAATAAAAAAATAATAAAACTGTTAATTTTATACTTTAAATAAATAAACACCAAGCACAAAGAACTTGACACATAGCTGTAGAAAGTAGGTCTTTTTTCTCTCTTTTTACCCTCCAGTTCCTCAGAATATAAATTATGACTTCCAATTTAGTGTTTTTATGGGACACAATCTTGAGTAAACAAGTGCGTCTCTTGATTACTGTGCCTTTTTCTTGGGCTTTTTTTCTGTTCAACTTTGATGTGATAGTTTTCATTTATCTCATTCTATGTTATATTGTTATATTTAAAAATAAGAATGAATTAATGAATGGATGGATGGATGAATGAATGAATGAAATCCTAGTGTAAACTTTCACTAGTGTAAAGTGTAAGAACTCTATTGTCATTTATACCTGCTCAAAGAGGAAAAATCAGTTTTCTGCAATGCAGTGACATGGGTATATCAACCATTACAGGGCAGGTCTCATGTTGAGGAATAGTTGACTGCATACAGTGATATCTACAGTTCTGTAGTGTGTGCTTTTATTGGGTTACAGTTTGGTGAGTTTTTTGTTTGTTTGCTTGCTTGTTTTGTTAGTTTTTTTTCATTGTTTGGTTGTTTATTTTGTCTTCTTGGTTGGGGGGTTATTTTTGTATTGTGTTCCTTTTGTTTGTTTTTTTGCTCTTTCTGAGAAATAGCTTAAATTTGAATGGTTAAGGAGAAAGAAAAAATTTAGAAGGACAGAAGAAAGAGAAGAATATGATCAAATATTTATAAATTTTCTAATTTTTTTAAAAGATACTAATATAATAAAATTTGGATAAATTGTAAACATATTAAAATGATAAAAATATACTCCAAAATTGAAGAACATTAACTTCAGGTAATATAGAAATAAAAACACGAGAAAACTAGATCAAGGAGCAAAAAGTGGTACCACAAATTGATTCATCATTAGGCTTGGTTAAATATTTAAAATGTATCCCTTCTCACTTTGACAGTACACAGTTTTCTAAGTGAAAAAGTCATTTAAATGACAAAATTAGGTCCTTGTGTATTTTAAGTTTCTTTTGTTACCATTAATGATTGATCAGAAACAAACAAGAAGAAGGCTAAGAAAGACTTCAATTTGTTTTTTATAAAAGGCCTATGATACAAAATTTATGTTCCCATGAAAACCAAAAAGCATTACGTTTTTTGTCAGGCTTGCAAATGTGTAATTCTCTTCTAAACATACTATGTTTTTCAGATTACTTTCACAGACATTATTGAAGAAATAAAAACTGTAAGTCATATATATGTGTGTATGTGCCTATATATAAATGTATCTAGGATATATACACAAGTAATTGACTGCCAGGATATAAATTTTTAAATTCATTTTCATGGAAAAAACAAGTAATTGAAACATTTCTTTGTTTCTGATGATTAATTTCATTTATCAACTTGGCAGTTTGCAAAGGTCACAATACTCAGACAGTAGACAAAGTTATTTTGGTATTCATATGTTTTTTTTTAATTAGGGCTAGAGAGATGCCTCAATGTTAAGAGTATTTGGCATTCTTCCAGAGAACCAGTGTTCCATTCCTAGTGCACATATGACACTGTTTGTAACTGCCTATAATTCCAATCCCAGGAAAATATGATACTTTCATCTGGTCTCTTCAGAGAACCAGGCATTCATGTGTTGCAGAGGTATACATGCTGGCAAAACACTCATGGACATTAAATGAAAACATTTCAAATTGACATTATAAGCAGAAGATATTAAGTAAAACAGGTCATACTTAACAATGTAGGAGACTTTATAAATCATATATATATATATATATAATATATAACATAAAGTGTGTGTGTGTGTAATAATGTAGGGCACAAAGAGAAAGAAAAATTTTACAAACCTACAACAGTTCCCCTACTTAGCTGTTTTACGTGTTTTGGCCTACATCTATCCATTTTGTTCCCAATGAATCCTGATAACCACAATTTTGTTCTCACCAATATTTTTGCACATAGCCTCTTGTTTTTCCCTTCCACAAACAATGACAGCATCTAATATTCATTTTGTGTCTGACTTCTTAATGTAGCCCATTGTCTTAAGTATGTCAATATTATGGCAAATGTTAGGATCTCCTTTGTTAGGAAAGACAGTTTTTCAGTATGAGTGCATATATAAGCACCATTGTTTCTTTTTTCCTTCATCCACTAGGCACACCATGTCTTGGCTATTAATAATATCATAATGATCATTTTAGTGCAAATACCTTTACTTTTGATGATTTCATGTCTTGTGGTTTAATGATTTGAATGGAAATGGTCCCCATAGGTTCATGTATTTGAGTACTTTGTCTAGTTGGTGGAATGGTTTGGGAAGGATTAGGAAGTTTGGTCTTGGAGTATGTGTGTTATTGGGGGTGGGTTTGGAAGTTTCTGAGGCCCACACAAATTCTAGTGAGCTCTCTCTGACCTTTGCTTGTGCATCAGATGTAAACTTCCAGCTACTGCTACTGCATTGTGCCTTCTTTCCTGATGCAATATTATTAACATTAAACTCTTACTGGAACCATGTATTTTTTCCTTAAAAATAAAGTATGATAAGTGTGCTTATGGTGTAATATTAATCCATAATGACTCCAACAAATTACGGCAGGTTATAGGATGAAAAGTTCTGAGATATTGTAGAAATTGAAAATAATCAAATAAACATTGACAGCAAAACTAAAATGGAAACAATAAATAGAGAAGCAAATAAGTGTGAATTCCAAATTGAGATGTGTCAGCATAACAACCTCAGAGAAGTAAATAATTCTCTAGTGTCCAAGATCAAATTCCATTGTTCTACTATATTATTCTTAATGATGTTGATTGCTCTGCTGAGTTATTGGGTTTTAAATCTGGCTGTTGTCTTTAATGTTAATATTTATTTCTCACAAAAGACTAATTTTGTCACACTTACCTTCACAATATTCAAGGAAATCAAATAAATTCTTACTGGTCCTTACACAGTCCTCCAATTGGCATTGGAGTTAAAGCCAAAATTACATTTTGTCACATCCTAATATTTTCCTCTAAAAGGAAGAGTTCAATAATTCTCTACCAGATAAATAAATTGCTGACTATGTCCTCCTGTCCAAAGAGCAACCTTTTGTATAAATGTACAAATTTTGTATAAATGCAACCCATATTATGTGTGTAGAGTACTTTAAATACCATGAGTCTACTGATGTATAGATCATTGCTTCCATGATTAAAAGCAGCATTACTCTAGGGAGTAGCTGCTTTGATTCTAATACGCTGCCAAAGATAGTGTCATGAAACCATGTCACGAGTCAGGGTAGTCAAACCTAACAGCAAATTAAATAGCTTCTTATCACTAGCTAAATCTATGCATCATGATAATTCAATGAATTCACTTTCAGTCAAACTTCAATAAAAAAACTGAAGAGGCTACCCCACCCAGCTTCATACACTTCTCAAGGGCTCTCATGCAGTGCTTTAGAAGTTGAGAGAACTTCATTACCAGAAACATGGAGATTCTCTGAATTATTTTCATGCAAACATTTTAATTTGGGAGATTCTCACACCAGTCAGAATGGCTAAGATCAAAAACTCAAATGACAGCACATGCTGGCAAGGTTTATTTGTTTTTAAATAGGAGTTGAAATTTTCAGTGTGTTTAGTATATACATTGTATCTACGTAGAAATATATAAATATAATATGTGGATAACATATAAATGTTTCATTATACTGTAAAGATTTAAGATTAATGATTAGAGAAATCAAAGTTGATATTAGAATATCATGTTAATTTGGAAATAATGTTTCATGTATGTAGAGATAATTGCATAGAAATCTGATTTATGAGTAAGTCACCTTTCCTTATCTTCATTGGTATTGTATTTTATTAGTCATTAGCAGAATAAATTTTATATATACTATTTGAAACAATTCAAACATGGAAAGTGTTTACTTGTAAATTGTAGAACTTGTAATAAATCTCTGGTGGCATGCAATTAGAAACTTGAACCATATCCTACTTGCAGTCGAATAAACAGAACTACACAAATTATAGTGATATACCAAACATCTAACTTAAGTATGTTCTTATCTCTTCAGCTAGCCAGACAAGGATGCTATGAGATGGAAAATTCAGTTATCAAGTTAAAGTTCTTTTTCTATATACATCAATAATGCACTGTCTTAGCTAAATTGATTTTGAAATCTCTGAATTTGCAAGTTTATTCAGTAAGTTCATGTGAAAGCATACTCGCTAACTCTATGCAAATTGGGAGCATGTGAAAATAATAACTTGAACTTATTATTCTATTTAAAATATATAAAGGCTACATAATAATGAAAAGGAATTACACACTTAGAAGTATACTACCTAGCTTTTGGCACTGTCTTTAGACAAATAATCATTGTTAAGGTTATCAATGATGCTTTTTAAATTAAAGAAAACTCTGTAAAATAGAACCAAATCCTAATCGAAAATGTCAATGAGATTGCACTGAAGTCTTATTCTGAGTTCTGAATTTATAATGCTAACCTACTCTGCTATGTTCCAGGTGTGAGCTTAGATAAAATAATAATAGTTTTGTAACTCTAAAAACTAGTGAAACTTGAATGCCTGACATTCTATTGTTCATTTGGAGGGCATTCTTTATTTATTGTATTTTTTCAGAAATTATAACTTTTATTATTACATTATACTTCTTGAAAAAATTATAGGACTGAATTTGAGTTGCAGTTCATCAAGTAGAGATTGAGAAAAGAAATATTCTCAAGATGGATTTAGCATAATAGAGCATTCCCAATTTTAATTCTTATCCTATTTCTTCAAAGATCTCCTTGAGCATATTTTTTCAGCACCCAAGATATAGGAAAATAGTTAACAATCATGTCAATCAGTAATGATGTACTTAAACAGAGAGATAGGTTATCATTCAGCATTCATCTTTAAAATACTGAAATATCCTGATGGAAACTAGACCATTTGACTTATTTTGCATGTTAAGGGGTTTATCTAAAAGTAAGATGAATAATATGACAGTCCTTGCAATTGTATGTTATAAAGCATAATTAGAAGTGTAGCTTATGAAAAATAAGTCAAACTATAATTGAATGGACTTTTCTGTTATTGTGGAGAGACTATTAGACTTTGAGGAATGTTAGAATAAAAAGAAATTTGAGAGGTCCATTCTGCTGGCTACAAGAATCATCCGTATACATTAAATTTAAATATTCAGTTGTCTATTTTACTTCTGTGTAGTGTCATATAGTTTACTTTTAATAGATTATAAGCTCCTTTTTGGAAGAACAAATCTGTTTCTATATGTTCATTTGCAATAAGATGAAGCATGGCGAATAATCAATACCCATAAAATGCTTATAAAATGAAGACATGTGGAATCATAAAAATAATGTCTTTGGATTTTTGAAACTAAATGAATGTACAGGGGAAGAATATAAATAATTTTATATACTAAAGAATAAAGACAATAGTGTCTACTTGAAATTAAATGACACATCCAGATCCTGACTATATTTTGCACATTTGATCCCTTTCATATTTCATAATATTATATGTAGGTTTTGAAATCCATTTACTATAGTAAATGACAAGCACATGTATATGTATAAAAGTTTATTATTTCTTATAGTTTTATTTTCCTTTGACTCCAACAGTCTTTCCTTCTCTCTGTCTTTTTTGTTTGTTTGTTTTGTTTTGAAATTTTCAGACAGAATTTCTCTGTGAAATAGTCCTGGATCTTCTGGACATTTTTTTGTAGACCAGGCTAGCCTTAAACTCAGAGATTCACTTGCCTCTACCTACAAAGTGCTTGGAATAAAGATGTGCACTACCACGTCCAGCCATCCAAGAGTCTTTCTAGCTTCTATTTGCTGTTTCCTTAGTCTTGGGAAGAGGGGTTGAGATATAGAAATCTCATTTAGGAATAATTCTTAAATTGTTATTCTCTGAACTTTGTTCAGTTGTGAGTCTCTATGTTTATCTTCATCTAATGAAAATGGAAGATTCAATGATGAGCATTTACCAATGCACTAATCTATGAGTATAATAATAAGTCATTAGAAGTCAGTTTAATATGATTTATATTTAGCAGTCTAATAGTGATAAAATATCTCTAAGTCCTAAGAACACTCACGGCCCCGGTAATGGTTCTGGCTATAGGTTTTAACTTATGGATCAAATTTTAATCTAGATAAGAAAATATTAGTTATATTTTGACAAGTAAATATTAAATGAAATAACACTTTAATATTAGTAACGATTTGGTTTATATTTAGAATATGAACAAAAATCATATCACTTTTCTTTATGTGACCTGATAAATGTTTCATCATATTGGAGCTTATAAAAGTATAAAAATTCAAATATAGTCAATTGTCTATGTTTTGATCAATTTTAGACTAATATAAGTGGATTGTTAAAGTTTTTTGAGACTTTAAAAACTTATATGTCTAATTTATATTAAACATTTCACTTAGAAGTATAAACGTTTTGTAATCAAGCATTTTTCTTAGTTTTTCATCAGTCACATCAAAATTTCAAAACTTTCTCTCAAGGTAATTTCATAATAATGTACTATTTTATCCTCTGGACAAATATGATTCAATTTACAGAAAGAAGAGAAGAACAATTTCATACTCTAAAAGTACATCACATTTTATCAGCTCCCTGAGAGTGTTTTTACATTTCTTCTCCAATGCATGAACATCATCATTAGTAACAGAATTTGTGTGCTTAAAAAGATGCAAAAAGAATTCCAAGATGGTGACGACCACCATGCACAATTTCCGAGTAACTGGAAGTTCAAATCAGTCACTTTGGAACAATCACGAGGCTATGCTGCCAACATCAAAATGCAGACTGCATTTGAAATTCCCAGAGGAATGCTGGTACTAACCAGTTTCCTGAAAAATGTTCCTGGACTGCAGGAACACAGACTGAACCTCAAATCCATGAATCTACCCAAACTACAGGGCTCTACCCAACATCAGGAGATGTGCCATGGGGCTTGAACAACACACATTTTGGAGTCCAGGATCTCCCTTACCTCTGGAGATGAGCTGCTGGGAGTTTATGTGGAGCAATAAACCACCAGGACAAGGGAGGAGTACTGATGGATTAGGGAACAACTGTGACCAGGCGACAAGAATATGCCCAACATCTGGAGTTGGAAAAATGCTGTAAACAAGTGACCCACAGATTCAACTTCTGGGCCACATAATGTAGGACTCCAGGAAGTGAACTGCCATGACCTAGGAGAATGGCAGGTGTATCAGTGAGATGCCAGGACCAAGGTGGTACACATGTGGAGCAGCTAGCCACCAACACCTTCATCTCTGTATGCCCACTGCCTTAGAAAAGTTTTACGGGTCTGAGTGACACACAGATTTAGACTCCGGTCCATGAATCTACCCAACTCCCAGATGCAAGCTACTGGAAACATGGACCTTAAGACCACTCTTGTTAGACACACCCCACCAAAGTCCCTTACCTGTGCAGTAACTGAGACACAGTGAGTTCAGACTACTGCCTTGGATCCAGTCTCCTGCCCAACCCTGCACCCCAAAGAGGACTTTTGCAGGAACATCCAGCCTTTGACACAAGACTTTAGCCACACTCCTGAGATGTCCAGCAGGAAACAGGAACAATCACTCAACACTAGAGACAATCAAATGGCTAGAGGTTAGTGTAAGAACAAAAGTAATAAAACCCAGAGCCACATGGCACCAACCATTGGAACCCAGCTATCCTATCTTTCAACAGAAAGCCCTGGATGCCCTATCACACCTAATGTACAAGGAAACAACCTTAACTCTGAGGTTATGAAAACGATAGAGGCATAAAAGAAGAAAATAAACCCCTTAAAATTTTAAGGAATTCATAATCCAATGGATGAAAATAATGGATACAACCATTAAAGTAATCCAGGCAAGATGGAGTAATATGGTGGTGACTGGAATGGACACAGTCAAAGTGAAGGGGAAAATGGCTAGGTCACTGTGGAGCTGTGCTTGTACTGTGCAGCAGTCTAAGAGGTACAGTCCCATCTGGGTTCACCCAGGAAAGTATGGGACAGTCCAAGTCCCTGAGCTAGGCATCTGTGAGCTCAGAGAAACAGAGCAGCAAGATATGGGAGCAGGATCACTATCTACCTTAATAGAGCTTGTGGGTCTGAGCAAATCAGGACACCAACTGTCAGCTTCAGCCCCCAAGTGGAGGTTCTCCCCGAATTCCTGTGTCCCTAGCTTCCACCACACTCATTCCTGCAACAAAGGAGAGGATCAGTGGAACCACAAGAATAATAAGATTGAGGTGATTCATCCTGGTGCCAAAAAAATGGCAGCAGCTGACTGTCCTCAGGTTGTCTAGCTAGGAAGCAGATAAGCTGTCCTGAGTTGCAGCACTATTGATGGGTCATGGGGCTTCCTGCCAGATCCCAACTGTGAGCAAGGCATTCAATCTTCAGTGTTGAGAGTACCCACCCTGAAAAGGTCAAGCAGTCCAGGACCATTGTGCAGCTGCCTGAGTGCTTCTGATTGAGGAGTGCAAAGTGCACCTAGGACATTTAGGGTACCACAGGGGTACAACACAACCACAGAGACACACCACAGGCTCTAGCATGCTGCCCTGGGACACAGTGCTTCTGTATGAGAAGCTCAAACTGTATCTGTGATTCCTAGAAAACTACAGGAGTAGGCGTCACTCACAGACTTGTCACCCATGTGTTGGGGTACAAATCAGAAACCCCACTGGGTCTAACAGGCTGCCCTGGGATACAGTGCTTCTGGCTGAGAAGTGCAAACTGCAACTGTGATTCCTAGAGAATTTCAGAGGTGTATTCTACCCACAGTCTTGTCACCTAGACTATGGGAACAGTCAGACATCCTGCTGGCACTAGCAGGCTGTCCTGGCTAAGAAGCAAAAACCTCATCAATGATTCCCAGGGAATTGTAAGGTTGGACCTTATCCACATACCTGACACCTAGGCTATGGGAACAGCCAGATACCCCACCAGGTCTAGCCTACAGTCTGTGGCCTTCCAATCCCACCAGCCTCACTTGGAAGACCAGCAATATAGCAGGATTCTGCAGGCCATAAATAGCACATTCCACCCTAATCCCTGAACTGAGTACCCAGATGGGACACAGCAGGAAAAGGAGAGCTTGGGGAGGTTCACTGATATCTAGCATCCAACAAAAGGCTCCACCCTGCTTGTGTAGAAGTATGGGTCACCAAGATCATATGGCCTCCACACCAAAGCTCTTTGCTTGGCCCCAAGTACAGAGGTTGCCAGGAACAATCAGCTAAAGACAGCAAGATGGCTAAAGGCTAGCAAAAGAACAAAACTGACAAAAGTCAGGTAAGTATAACTCTAACAAAGCTCAGCTATTCTAATACAGCAAGCCCTGACCATCCCACCACAACTGAAACACAAGAAAATGATGGCAAATCTAAACTTATGAAAATAATAGAGGCCTTAAAAGAAAAAAGTAAATTCCTTAGAGAATTTAAAGAAATCCTAAAGCAACAGCTGAAAACAGTGAAGAATTCTATAAAAGATATCCAAGAAAATTCAATCTAATAAGTGAGGGAATGGGACTGAGCTAATAAATACAGGCAAAGACTATCTAACTGGAGGAGAAAATGAACAAAATAGTTCAATACCTGAAATTGGAAATGGAAGTAATAAAGAAAACACAAGCAGAGACAACCATGGAGGTGCAAAACTTAGGAAAGATAACCTGAACAACAGACATGAGTATTATCAATAGCATACAAGATATAGAAGACAAAATCTCAGGTGGGAAACACTTGATTGAAGAAATCAGTACAACAGGCAACTAAAATGACAAATCTAAAAATTTCTTCACCCATAACATCCATGAAATTAAAGACTCAATGAAAAGATGAAACCTAAGAAAAATAGGAATTTAAGAAAGAGAAGACTCTCAACTCCAAGTCCCAGAAAATATTTTCAACAAAATCATAGAAGAAAATTTCCTAAACCTGAAGAAAGAGATGCCTATAAACATCCAAACAGAATACAGAATAACATCAAAGAGTTTGGACCAGAAAAACAAAAACAACAAAAAACCCTCCTCCCTCCACATAATAATCAAAACCCTAAATGTACAGAACAAAGAAAGAATATTAATATCTGAAAGAAAAAAATGCCACATAACATATAAAGGCCAACCCATCAGATTCACACCTGGCATCTCTTCAGAAACTCCAAAAATCAGAAGGGCCTGGGCAGATATTTGAAGACCCTAATAAACTACAGATGTCAGCCCAGATTACTATATCCAGCAAAACTTTCAATCACCATAGATGGAGAAAACAAGTCTTTTACTTGCTCAGATAGAATTACTCCCAGGCATTTTATACTATTTGTGGCTATTGTGAATAGTGTTGATTCTATAATTTCTTTCTCGGCCTACTTATCTCTTGTGTAAAAAAAGGTGGCTGGATATAAAATTAATGCTAACAAATCAGTAGACCTTTTTTTACTTTTATTTATTAATTCATGTTACATCACCATCAGTTCCCCCTCCCTCCACCTCTTCCTGTCTCACCATTCCACCATCTATCCCTTCTCCCACCTATTCTACTCCTCTGTTGTGGAGTGCTCCCACAAATCACCCCCCCCCCTTAGTTCATCAGTTATATGAGGGCTAAAGAGCATTCTCTTGCACTGAGGGCCTATATGGCAGTTCCACTATGATGAAGTGACCCACTAAAAGGTAACAAAGTACATGTTCCTGTTCCTTTGGGTCGATTGATTGTAAGATAATTATCCTGTACTATATGGCTAAAATCCAGCTATAAATGAATGCATACCATGTGTATCTTTCTGGGTCTGAGTTGGCTCATTCAGGATTAGGGAAATATCAGTTGTGAAAAAGCATTTAATGCTTTCAGCACAACTGTATTGGAAAAGGCAGTAGCTACAGCACACCACACAATAGCAAAAAATTCAATACAGAATAGTGGATACTAGCTCTTGTTGAGCTTTTGTGTTATACTGGGAACAAAAGTGAATGTTTTCTGAGAATATCCAATGATTATGTATTTACCATTTTGTGGAGAATTTCTACTGTTAAAGTTGATGTCTGGCATAAGTGGATAAACCCTGAGCTTGGTGCTAAATGATGAATTTCCTTTTTCAGAGGAATCCCCTCCTCAGCCTAATCTGGGAAAATTCCGGATCCTCTAAAGCATATCATGTAGCCTTTAGAGAAGTTACAGACCCAAATCTTTCCTGATGAGAAACCCACCCAGTGAACACCTGGGAATTTCTTGACGTACTTCCCCATTCTAACAAGATCCCTTGGACCTTTGTCTATCAGCCAATGTCATTTTTCTAAGACTCCAAACATATCTGGAGTTCTTTCTCAACTCCCACTGCCCAAGGATAATTAGGTATTGGCTTTCTTTCTTCTGATAGGACCATGTCCAGAAAATCAAATACAAATCCTCCCCACTGCCCAAAGATGTATAATCTCCCTGATTCATGAAATAATCATGAAATAAAAGTCTCTCTCTCTCTCTCTCTCTCTCTCTCTCTCTCTCTCTCTCACACACACACACACACACACACACACACACACACACACACACATCACCATGACCACCTGATACTTGGTTGTTTATTTTGGGCTTGGGAGGAAAGCATTTTTCCTTCCATGAATAAATCTCTTCTAATGTCTCTTTCCTGGACAAGCTTGCATGGGGTGTAGGTCCTGCTTTGCTGCCACTGGCTGCCTAGTCATTCCTGTGTCTTGATCACTGCACTGGTCATTCCAGTAGCCTACTCTGAAGCTTGCCATGAGGTTATGAGCTTCTGGTGATACATCTGCACCACCCACCCAACCACACAGTCCAGCTCCTAGAGCTCCAGGATCCTTGAAGCTGCCCAGCCTGGTGCTAGCAGTTTAGCTAAAAGAGCTTTTACCTTCCACTATGCTGCAGAAAGGATTTCTCTTTCCTGCATGCTTGTCATAAGATCTGTATTACTTGGGGGTAAAATTCTCCTACCATTCCATCCTGGCTGGATACTGTGGGGAACCAATCCCAAACTATGTTTTACCACATTCTGCCTGGAAACCTACTGAGCTTCCTGGAAGCCACAGAACTGCATCTTTTTGATTAGTAGAGATACTAAACCTGCCACCAGAGATACAAAATTATTCACTAACAGGATATTATAATTGAATGCATTTTTGAAATTATTAAATGGCATAATCCTATAACCACCTAGGGAAGATATACATGCCTGCATTTGGATGTACTTCATTGACTTGACATTGCATATACAAGCATACTCACACACACACACACACACACACATATACACACACACACAGGTGCACTCACACACAGATGTGCATGCACACACACACACAGAGACACACAACTTGGACAGAGTTAATATGTTCATTCTGTTGAGTTCAATCTATGAAATAAATTTCTGTAAAAGTCTAACTCTTTCCCTTCTTAACTGTGATATCACTCTATGCTCTTTTATGTAAACTATTTTAGGAAGAAATGAACATTTCTAAAGCTCCTCTTTTGCAGAGTTATTTGCAGATTAAGTAATTATTAATCTGGAAATAACAGCTTCTACAAACTAAGCACTATGAAAATCTTTGGTAGTACAAGAGATCAACTTTGCTATCATTATTGATCTTAAGTAATGAGGCATACAGATGATGATCCATTCCTATCTGTTGCATTTCTAACTCTATAAAACTCTTCAGTAATGCACAGAAATTAAGTGATACTCATTACATCCCTGTACTTAATTGCATATTCATAGGGTAATTCACAAACACAACACATTTATTTCTCTATTCAGTTCATCCCAAAGAGAATTTTTCTATGAAATAAAGGAGGAGAACTAGGAGTAACAAATTTCCTATGTGATCACCCATCTACTTAACAAGCCTACCTCTTTTATCATAAATGCTTGTGGAAGGAAACCATGGCTACAAAAATGACAAAAGAGTGTGTTTTTCACTGCCTCCTGATAGAAACTTCAGGGGTAAATGGTCTACTATTCTGATTCATAAGAGAAATTTCAAGGGAATAGTCTCTGAAGATGAAAAATATGTCAGAAGCTTTTTCATTTAAAGGCATGCCACTCATAGGATAAACAGTTCACGGTGTATTAATTTCTGATGATTGTAATATAGATGTTTGTTAGCCAAACCAGAATTTAATGTCCATTAGAAGTGATAGATTAATGGTTTTGAAATACCTTGTCATCTGTATATTCATGAAGACAGCAATGAAGGTAATGGTTTCCATATATTTTATGTCATGCCTCATGCACAAGCATCCCTAAGTTCTTACTGCACTACATTACAGCCAGTTTTCTTGATTTACTGGTGTTTAGAAAAAACACTGTTTTCCTTTTCCTTTTTATTATTGCAACCACAGATATCAAGATTACTCTTAAACCATTACTATGTGCATTATCTATTTCAAAGTTCTTTTGCCAAAATAATCTCCACACTACTTAAAAATATAATATTTTTATAAATAATATTTATTATTTAATAATAAAATAATATTATTAAACAATTCTCATGCATTAATTGGATTTATCACTTTTGGGTGGCTTTTAGAATACAATCTGTAAGTTGTTGGTTGTTAGCTACATTGTTATTGTGAGTGTAAATCTATCATTTCCTTGTGTGTTGTGTTTATGCCATTAATAATGTGGTAAAGAAAGAGAAACAGGAAGAATTAACCAAATAAAATTATAAAATAAAGAGTATATAAAAATTTGATCTGTTAAAATGTGAAATGTTTGTATGAAAGAATTGTCAAGTTATATCTTTTGTTTCTACAGGATAATAAATCCAATTAATTATCATAAACACAACAATTTTGGTCCCAGTAAAATTAATTCCCATTTGCTTATATAAAAATTAACTATAATTCATACAAAGTTATATTATTTTACAAAAAATAAAGAGGTGTGACTCTCTGTGAAAGATTTAAAGAGTTGGGTAAGGGTAAGTAGAGTAATAGAAACATTTTTCAATTATATGTTCATTTAGATGACTTTCTAAGGCAATTATATAGGGTGATAATTAGATATCAACTCTTAACTAAAATATATAAATATCAAATTCATATAGATAATAATATATTTATAAATCAATAACTTTTTATTATCAAATTTAAAATTTTTCTGATAACAGTGCACACACAGAAAATTTGTTGTGGGCTTCTGATAATGAATGCTTTCAAAAGGAAAATAAAATTAAAATATTTCATCTCAAAATTAACATTATATTTCATATCCTTACTAGCTTATATGTAGTATTTGTCCAGTTTGTGACTATATTCATCATCTATGCAATCTGTGTTTGCAAATAAATAAAGTGAGATCAAACAAGTAATGTTAAAAACATATCTCTAACATGATAAAATTAAACACATTTGATTGCTATCTCTAGCATTATAATCATAGATTTCTAAAGACTGCATATACAGAAACTTTTGAGTTTTATGAGGTACCATTTATTGATTGTTGGTCTCAGATCCTGAGCTGTTGGTGTTCTGTTCAGGAAGTTGTCAGCGGTGCTGATGAGTTTGAGGGTTTTTCCCACTTTCTCTTCTAATAGATTTAGTGCGTCCAGCCTTATGTTAAGGTCTTTGATCCACTTGTACTTAAGTTTTGTACAAGGTGATACGTATGGGTCTAATTTCATTCCTTTACATGTTGACATTCAGTTGGACCAGCACCATTTGTTGAAGATGCTATCCTTTTTTCCATTGTACGATTTTGACTTCTTTGTCAAAAATTAAGTAACCATAGGTGTGTGGTTGCATTTCTGGGTCTTTGATTTGATTCCATTGATCCATTGGTCTGTTTCTATACCAGTACCATGCTGTTTTTATTACTATTGCTCTGTAGTACAGCTTGAAATCAGGGATGGTAATACCTCCAGATGGTTTTTGTTGTTGTTATTGTTCAGGATTGATTTAGATATTCTGGATTTTTGTTATTCCATATGAAGATGAGAATTGCTTTTTCTAAGTCTAAACATAATTGTGGTGATGTTTTGATAGGAATTGCATTAAATCTGTATATTGCTTTTGGTAGGATGGCCATTTTCATTATATTTATCCTACCTATATATGAACATGGGAGATCTTTCCATCTTCTGATGGCCTCTTCAATTTCTTTCTTCAAGAACTTGAAGTTCTTGTTATACAGATCTTTCACTTGCTTGGATATAGTTACCCCCAGATATTTTATATTGTTTGTGTGTATTGTGAAGGGTGTTGTTTTCCTAATTTCTTTGTCAGCCCATTTACTTTTGTATAAAGAAGGGCTTCTCATTTTTTTTGAACTAATTTAGTATCCAGCCACCTTGCTGAAGCTATTTATCAGCTGTAAGAGTTCTCTGGAGGAATTTTTGGGTCGTTTATGTGTACTATCCTACCGTCTGCAAATAGGGAAAATTAACTTCTTCATTTCCAATATATATCCCCATGATCTCCTTTATATGTCTTATTGCTCTAGCAAGACCTTCAAGTACTATATTGAAGAGATATGGTGAAAGTGAACATCCTTGTCTTGTCCCTGAGTTTAGAGGAAATGCTTCAAGTTTCCCTCCATTTAATTTGATGTTGGCTACTGGCTTGCTGTATATTACCTTTATTATTTCTAGGTATGGTCCTTGTATGCCCGTTCTCTCCAGGATTTTAGCATGAAGGGGTGTTGGATTTTTTCAAATGCTTTTTCAGCATCTAGTGAGATGATCATGTGTTTTTTTTTCCTTTCAACTTGTTTATATGGTGAATTGTGTTAATGGCCAAATGGATGAAACTAGAGAAGCTCATCCTGAGTGAGTTAACCCAGACTCAGAAGGATGCACATGGTATCTATTCACCACTTATAATCAGACTTTAGCCATATAGTACAAGATAACTATATTACATCCAGTACACCAAAGAAAACATGAAACCAGATTTTTTTTCCTGTCAATGAGACACTTTGCCCTAGTGATGCTGCCTTGTAGACCCCCAGTGTATGAGGAGGCTCTTGGCCCTCATATGACTGCTGAACTGGGGCGGGGGACTGTTATGTAGGGACACAACACTCCAGAGGAGTGTGATGGAAGGGATAGGTGGTAGAGGGTGGGAGGGCGGGACTGGAAGGATAGGAAAGAGGACACTGTGATGGAGAAGTAACCTGAAGTAATAAATAAATATTTTTTTTTAAAAACTGCCTGTACAGCAATAAATATTTTAAGTTTAAAAATCAAACAGAATATTTTTTCTTTTTAAAAAAATGTTTTTTTTTATCAGTTCAAGCTACATCTCCACCACAGTGCCTTCTTTCCACCCCTCCCTGCCCCAGTCTCTCACCCCAACCCCCTCTCCCTTCTATTCTACTCCTCAGGAGTTCAGTGTCCCTACATGTCAATCCCCTGCACCAGTTCAGCAGTAGTATGTTTGCTAAGAACTTCCTCATATACTCGGGGCCTACATGGCAGTACCACAAGGGTAAAGTGTCTCACTAACAGGTAACAAAGTCTATGTTCCTGTTTCTTTTGGTACACTGGTTGTAGTATAGTTATTCTGTACTATATACCTAAAATCCAATTATAAGTGAATACATGCCATGTTCATCTTTCTGAGTTTGGGTTAACTCACTCAGGATGAGCTCTCTAGTTTCATCTATTTGGCTGAAAATTGCATGAGTTCTTTGTTTCTGATGTTCCATTGTGTAGATGTACCACAGGTTTTTTTTTTTTTTAATCCTTTCTTCAGATGAGGGACATCTAGATTGTTTCCAGTTTCTAGCTATTACAAATAAGGCTGCTATGAACATAGATGAGATGTCCTTGTTGTTTGGTGAGGAATCATTTGGATTTATTTCCATATATGGTATGGCTGGGTCTTCAGGTAGAGCTATTCTAAGTTTTCTAAGATTTCACCAAACTGATTTCCATAGTGATTGTACAAGTTTGCACTCCCACCAGCAATGGAGGAGTGTTCCCCTTTCTCCAGAACCTCAACAGCAAGTGCTGTCAATTGGGTTTTTGATATTAGTCAAAGAATAGAGATTTCTTGAGACATAAAATCCTATTCTGTTCTTTGGCACATAGTTATTTGATGAACTACATTAATTAACAACATGAACACTGTGTGTGTGTCTGCTGTTTGTAATTGCTTTTTTCCACTTTGATAAATTGATATAGTTCATTTTCTGCAAAACTTCCCCTTCTCTGTTTAATATAGCATTGTAAATAAATCTGTTATATTGTATTTATTAGAATGTTAGCATATTCTATCTAATATTATACAGTTTTCATTATTAAGCCTTTGAACTGCATGCGTGTGAGGAACTACTTCATCCCACCGGAAAAGTCTTGAAAAATATTTTAGCCTTGCTAAAAATTTCATTATTTTACAATAATTAATACTCCAATCACCTTACCAGAACATGATGTTACATATAACTATCATAAAGCATTAGGAGTGATTGGTAAGATTCTGGTGTATACACTATTTAAAATGTGTAGGGCTCCTAAGAGGATCTAACTACAATTCAAACTATTAATTCAAATGGTGCAACACTAAATTTTTTAAAGATTACATATCATAGATGATATGATTTATAGCATTTTACTTTCTTTTGTATTTAAAGCAAGGAAGCTATTCAATAGTTTTGTATTTTTTAATAGCAGAAGCACTTACAACACTGATGTATGTGTTAATATTGAGTCAGTCAATTTGTAATGAAGAAACTAAAGAACAATTGTTTAAAAACTGTATAACTAATATATATGTGTGTATATGTCTATCAACTCTTTATGTTCACATATTTAAGAAAATATATACCTAAGTATAGATAATATACATACACATAAAATACATATTTTCTGCAATAAATTAAAATAATCTAAAGTGTCATGTTCATAAAAGAAGCTCCATCTACAGGCATTCATATTTGCTAACAAATTTGGTACATACATAAAGTTATTTGCTACTCTAAGGAAACAGACAGACCAGCCTTCCACTAGTCAGAAAAGGAAAATGCACACAGTAGCTAAAACTTTATGTTTTATAAGGGGATGCCTATTTATATCTCATTGATATAGGTAATAATACAAAGTCACTTTTGGACAAGCTTGATTGTGTACATTTTTAGATGAATGTAAATATTTTCTGGTGGACTATAAATATGTATAAGAAAGCTGTATCTCATTTATTAAAAATATATCGAAAAGACATAATCACAGAAATTTTAATAATTAAATTTTGTTTAAATTAAAAGTACACACATATTATGAAAAAAACACTAATAGAAAAGATAGTAACTTGATCATAACTCTGCTATAGCATATGGTTTCTGATGAACAATGATTAAATAAAAACTGATGTGAAAGATTATGTAATATTCTATGTTCATACTTTTTAGTTTTGTGATATTTCAAATATAACTATTCCTTATAACATAATACATACCTGCTACCTGTTATTCTATGGAAGTATATGTTTTCTTTAGCAGGGAAATATATCAATATACATTTTAAAAAGAAAAACTCTTTTTATATAGCTGAATTAATTTCACAAAAAGCTTGTTGTATCTTCACTCTATTCTTGCCAGTTGATACGACACTTACATACAAATTTCTATTACAATTTTTCACTTTAATTTCTTTTCTTATATTGGTATATATTCATTGTACATAGTGATGTGTTTCCTAAAAACATTTTTATTAACATGTATTGTATTAATTGAAAATTCACCCCCCCCCCCTTAGCCTTCTATGCCAATAAATAAATTCTAGGCTTTACAAATGAAAGACAACTTATTAAGGAATGATTCTAAGAGGGTAGAAAGTTTAGACCCAGTGAGTGTTTAGGAAAGATGAAATATGTATATTTCTCTACAGTGAGCATTTCAAAAATGTTCATTAAGTCCTTAATAATCTCCATGCCTCAAGAAGAGTGACATTTAGTAAAGCTGAGACTTAAAGAAGGAGAAAATTTTAGTCAAACACACAGTTGCTGAAATGATAGTAAATCTCACTTTATTTCAACTTTTTCTACTGTACCTGGAAACTGAACCCCAAGTCAATAGCTTCCTTTATGACTAAGGACATGGTTTATAGATGAGCACTGTGGAACAATGGGTTGAATACTAGACTTCTAGATAACCATTAAATACAAATTTTCATTACAATTTAACATAAAAGATGTATGATGTACTTTTAAAGAATAAAAATATTTAAAACTACAAAAATCATTTGTTTCAGTTGATGATAAATTTGAAATAATTTCCCTAAATTAAAGCTATGTAATTCCATGCAAGCTTAAGACAAACAGAGCAAGAGGGGAATCATGAATGGTACTGGAATCCTAGGCATCTAATCAGGGCTTGTGAAGTCATGGATCTTGGAAGTGTAGCTATAATCATTACTTTACTGAACTACAATCAAAATGTTTTGTCTTTATACCAATAGATAAGAGTTGCCATGACAAGTCATCAATAAAATTGTTTTATACAAGGATTTATTTCATTTTATGTGCATTGGTACTCTGCCTGCATGTTTGCAGATCCTCTAGAATTAGAGTTGTAGATAGTTGTGAACTGCCATTTGGGTGCTAGGAATTGAACTAGGATCCTCTGGAAGAACAGCCAGTGCTCTTAACCATTGAGCCACTACAAATCAAAATGAAAAATTATGGAGCCTAATCAAAAGAGATACATTTACAAAGGAACTTCTGAATCTAAGGCTCAGGGAACATTGCTGAATTGGAGTTAGAAATATTATAAGAGCCGGGCGGTGGTGGCTCACGCCTTTAATCCCAGCACTTGGGAGGCAGAGGCAGGCGGATATCTGTGAGTTCGAGGTCAGCCTGGTATACAGAGCGAGTCCAGGACAGCCAGAGACACACAGAGAAACCCTGTCTCAAAAAAAAAAAAAACCAAAAATAAAAAAGAAATATTATAAGAACCAGAATTTTAGAGAATTTTCTGTGTAATTGTTTCTTCAAAGAATGGGACAAGCCATAGCAATAAAGCCTTACCATCAGTCCAACACAGAGGAGCACAAGAACAACAATAGACTTGCTAATTTTGGATACACTCAGAAGGCCTCAAACTTATACAAAAAACTACAAGAAACTAGAAAGTACTTAGAGTAGGAAAAATAGTCATCCCTAGGGAAGAACACACCAACAGGTTAACCAATATCAAGCGATCAGCTCAGAAAACATATATACAAGTAATACTATAAAGATGAGCAGGTTGCATTTACATACGCAGAAATATGCATGTATATTTTAAAGATAAATATATATATATATATACATTATACCTATATATGACAATAATACATGAAAAAGTAACAAGAGGCTCTTGTTATTATATGGCAGAGTTTAAAGTGAGGGTAAAAAAGGGAGAAATGATGTAACTATGCTAAAATCACAAAGAGTAAAAGAAATAAAGGTATTCCTAAAATTATAAAGCATATTTTCTTTTGCTTATTAATATTGCCATATATATGACTATAGAATGAAATATGTGAATTTTCAGGAATACTTGAATAATATATGTTAATTTTTCAATATTTATTGTAATATATATTTACAATTTTTTCAGTAATTTATATATTTGTTTATTTAATACCCTAAATACTACCCCACTCCTTCCTTTCCTCCCAGTCCCACCCTCTCATCCACTTCCCCGCTACCACCCCACTCAGTTGCCACCCACTCTAGAACATCAAATCGCCTCAGGATAAGTGCCTTCTCTTTCACTGACACAAGACAAGGCAACTTTGGTGGGAAAACAGGATCCAGAGGGAGGCAACAGAGTTCAAGTCAGAGACAGTCTTTGCTCCAATTTTTAGGGGACTCACTCTAACACCAAGCAGCCCATTAATTTCATATGTTTAGTGGGCCTAGGGCATGTTCTTTGGTTGGTGGTTCAGTTTCTATGAGCCAAACTGCGCCTAGATTAATAGGCTATGTAGGCTTCTCAAGGTGTCCTTGGTCTCTCTATCTCCCCCAGTCTTTCCCCCTACTCTTCCATAAAACTCCATGATTTCTGACTATTATTTGGATGTGGGTCTCTGAATCTGTTTCCGTTATCTGCTAGATGAAGCCTCAGAGATGACAGTTAGGTTTCTGCAAGTGTAGTAGGGTAACATTAATAGTTTCAGGGCTTTTGACTCCCCCATGAGGTGGGTCTCAAGGTGGGTCAGTCATTGGTTGGCCATTCCATCAATCTCTATTCCATCTTTTATCCCTACATGTCTTGTAGATAGTACAAATTTTAGGTCACCAGTTTTGTGTGTGGGTTTGTACAATTATTTTGTGTGTTAAGAAAAGCTGGCATAATGGGGAACTTCCTGTAATTATATTTATTTAAATATGTAAATATCAAGACACACATGTAAATAAAATTTAATATTACCAAAAAGAATGAAAAAATAACTACTTTCATGTAAACTTTACCTTTCTGTATTGCTATACAGTGTCTGTAACAACCAATGATCCACTTAGTCTCTTAGATTTGTATTGCTCAAAATTGTAATGTCTAGTGTAGCCATCAGTATAGTAGTGTAAATGTTTACAAAAATATAAAGCATCAATTGAAGCTTCTGAAGTATAGGACATTTTTATAATAGTAATTATTATTTATACTTTATATGTTTTTCTAAAATTTACATTCTGAATTTTATTATAAATACTATTGTCAATATTTCCATTGTCCGTTATTTTCTCAAAAGGTACTAAATTTAAAGGAAATAAGAAAAATTGATAGTGCTCAAAGCTCTGTGCTATCAACTCATCCAAATCAAAAAGTCTTTTAAAAGCTTTATGTAAGGTGACCCCAAACATTCCAAGAGAACTCCTACAACTGATAAACACCTTCTGCAAGGTGGCTGGATACAAAATTAATTTAAAAAAATCACAAAACTTTCTTTACACAAAAGATAAATGGACTGGGGAAAATGAGGGGAACCACACCTTTCACAATATCTAGAAAAAAATATAAAATACTTGGGAGTAACTCTAACCAAACAAGTAAAAGACCTGTATGACAAGAACTTCAACTCCTTGGAGAAAGAAATTGAAGATAATATCAGAAGATGGAAAAATCTCCCTTGCTCATAGATAGGTAGGATCAGCATAATAAAAATGTCCATCCTGTCAAAAACAATACACAGATTCAATGTTATTCCTATGAAAATAACAACACAATTACTTATAGACATTGAAAAAACAATTCCCAACTTCATTTGGAAAAAAAAAAACAGAATGTCTAAATTAATCCAGTACAAAAAAAAAAAAAAAGCACACACACACACACACACACACACACACACATCTGGAGGTATCATCATCCCTGACTCCAAGCTACATTATAAAGCAATAGTAATAAAAACAACATGGTACTGGCATAGAAACAGACTGGTGGATCAATGGAACTGAATCAAAGACCCAGAAATAAACCCAAACACGTATGGTCACTTAATTTTTGACAAAGAAAGCAAAACATACAGTGGAAAAAGGACAGCATCTTCAATAAATGGTGCTGGTCTAAATAGATGCCAAAATGTAGAAGGATGCAAATAGATCCATATTTATCACCTTGTAGAAAACTTAAGTCTAAGTGGATCAAAGACCTAAACATAAAAACAGATATAATAAATTTAATAGAAGAGAAAGTGGGGAAAGACCCCAAACTCATTGACATGGGTGACAATTTCCTGAACAGAACACCAATAGCCTAGGCTCTAAGACCAACAATCAATAAATAGGACCATATGAAACTGAAAAGCTTCTGTAAGGCAAAGAACACTGTCATTAGAGCAAAATCGCAACCTACAGATTGGGAAAAGATCTTCACCAACCCCACATCTGACAGAGAGCTAATATCCAAAATTTATAAAGAACTCAAGAAATTAAAAACCAAGAAACCAAATAATCCAATAAAAATGAGGTTCAGACCTAAACAGAGAATTCACAAAAGAGAAATCTCTAAACTCCAAGAGACACTGGAAGAAATGCTCAACATCTTTATTCATTAGGGAAATTTAAATCAAATCAAGTCTTGAGATTCCATCTTACATATGTCAGAATGGCTAAGATCAAAAATTCAAGTGATAGCACATTCTGTCGAGATTGTGGAGAAAGGGGAAAACTGCTCCATTGCTGGTGGGATTGCAAACCTGTACAACTATTTTGGAAATATGTCTGGTGATATTTCAGAAAATTGGGAATAGTTTGACCTCCAGTCCCATCCATACTACTCCTGGGCATATATAAAAATGATTCTTCACCAAACTACAAGGACATCAACTCAACTATGCTCATATCAGCTTTATTTGTAATAGGTAGAAATAGGAAACAACCCAAATATCCTTCAACTGAAGGATGGATAAGAAAACTGTGGGACATTTCCACAATGGAATACTATTTAGCTATCAGAAACAAGGAAATCAGGTAAATTGCAGCCAAATAGATGGGACTAGAAAAGCTCATCCTCAGTGATCTAATCCAGACCCAGAAAAATTCACATGACATGTATTCACATACAACTATTTTAGACATATATTACAGGATAATGATCCCACAATCCGCAGTCCCAAAGGAACAGGAACTTAGCATAACTAACTATCTGAGGAGAAATTCCACCCAGCAGCAGAGCAAAGCAAAGGCTGAGACAAACAGTCAAACAGTAGTTGGAGCTCTGGAGTCCTATATAAGAAAGGGAAGAAAAATAGACAGAACCAATCAATTTAGGCCCCTAGAGGCTTACAGAGACAGAAATGCTAACCTAAAGAAAGAAAAAAACTTATACTAGACCTAGACACCACCCCCCCCCCCGTACAAATATAAATGATAGACAAATTTGTTGTCATACAAATCACTTAGCAATTGGGAAGGGGGCAGTCTCATTGATGGACTTTGTTGTTTATTAGTGAGACCTAATCCCATGATTAGGTAAACTGAGCTGCCATGTAGGGATCCAGAACAAGAGGAAACTCTTAGCCTTCATGTGACCTAGGAACTGAGGGGACTCATATGTGAGGGTCTCCCCACATTGGAGAAAAAGGATAGATGGGAGAGGGAGTAGAGAGGGGGAGGGTGGGAGAAGGCTGTGATTTAGATATAATTTGAATCAATAAACATACTTTATAAAAACAACTTTATATAATATAAATTCACAAGTTGTCAGTGAAATTTGAAAAATAAACACATTCCTCTTTTGGCACAAGTAGAAAAAATAACAAAATGTAAATAAAACTAGGAAAATATAAGAGCACAATAAATTTTAACATTTCATGGGCTCAAGGAAGCTAGATTGCCAAGATCTTTAGCATTTATATAAAGCAAAACAACATTTATGACCAGCATATTATTCTTTTTTTTATATAAGTACTTTATTTTTTTCTTCAAGTTACATCTCAGTCACAAACCCTTCCCTATTCCCCCTTCCTGTCCCACACTTCCACCCTCTTCCCCCCCAACAGCTTCCCTTTTCAATCCAACAAATTGTTCTTTCTCTTATAACAGTAAATTCTATACAAAACAGCAGAATTAAATATGCCACATTCATGAGAGTTAAATGGCCCAGTATACCTTCCCAATGTCCAGTTCATACATATTTGGCCCCTTTATAGATTATTTTTTGTTTGTTAAGAATAATATGCTGACCATCTCCATGAGTTTAAAGTTCTATAACTGACTTAGAACTTTAAACTCATGGAGATGGTCAGCATATTATTCTTAACAAACAAAAAATAATCTATAAAATAGCTTTTACTTTTTATTATAAAATTGCAAATTATATTTTTTCCTCACATAATTACTTAATATTTAAAATGCCCTCTTTAAGTAGTTAATTTTGATGAAAAGAATTTTCAAGCAAGTAGACAGAATCAATAATTTCCAAATTTGTCACTTTATATTTTTCCTAAAAACTTTAATATATTTGTTCTTTTTCTAGCTCTTTCAATCTATTGAAAGATAAATAAAATGAACCCTAAAATAATAGAATAATCTATACAAACATTTTCAAAGATAATCTTTCATTTGGATTGCAGAAGGAAATGTAATAAAAGACTTCAATACTTTATTTATATTTCACCAGATACCATTGCATGCTATGACTCTGCATGTTTCCATTTCCTCTCTCTACCAATAGTATGTATTTCAAGGACTGCTTTTCATGGAGCAAATCAGAGTCATAAAATTAAAAGCATCCAATAATATAATAATACTAGGGTCAATTTACAAAATTAGTTTTTGGAAGCTTCAGTGAATTAGGAGAATGGTGGATATACTAAATATTAGTAAACATGAGAATTGGCACAACTTGATAGATTAAGTTGATAAGTTGATTCATTATATGACTGACCATAGATCAGTGATATTAAAATGCCCAAAGGACTGAAACTGTACAGCAACAAGAAAGTATGAATAGTAATTTAAATTTATTAAATCATCAATAAATATAGTTTTCAATTTTCAGCCATGACAAAGCAGTTGAAAATTTTAAGAAGACTATTATCAAAAGAAAGGATGTACTAAGATAAATATTTAGAGATTTTAGTGTTCTTAAATATTTAATGTAACCAGCCAATTATTAGCAATATAAGAATCATTGTGAAATCTTTAAAAGAGGACCAAATATTTGATTGAATTATGAATATTTTAAAAGATTTGTTAACATTCTCTATAATACAAAAAATAAAATAAATACATTGTTTTAACATAAAATTTCTGGTTGTAAAATGTCCTTACATTTATTCTTTGCTTTTTTGTAGCTTCAGAGGTAATTTTGTGATTGTTATGGAGTAAGAGATGTAGCACCGATTTTATAGCAGTTCAAAAGTTCACCAATGTTATGGACAGTTTGATATCAGTAATATGAAGAACTCTGTGTTAGCCACTCAGTTCGAGGTTCTTCTAAAATACACTTCATATAGAGGAACAGCTAAAGAAAATGAAAGAATGTTAGGTCATAAAAGTCAAAGTCAATCAAGATGAGGAATAAAATTTTATAACTCAGCTCCAGTCAAACCAAATAGGAAGAAAAAAAAATTCAGTAGAGGAAGGAAGTGTGAAAATTGCTTACCACAGCCAAGGAATGTCAACAATTGGCAGGTTACACCCAGAATAATTGAAGTTTCATGATGAAACTTAACAACCTGTGAGATCAGTGTGCATGTCATACATTGGTTACTGCTGTCATATAGACAGAGCCAATGACTATAAAGCATAAGTAACTCAATGTAAATGGGACCAGGGAGCACAGGGGATTTTAGGAAATAAATATTGTGGACAAAGCTGTCTTTTCTCTAAAAGGAAAGACAATTTATAAGTTGCACAAACATCTGTAAAGAAATGGATTGTACATATTTCCTGTCAAAGACACTTAACAGACAAAAGACTTACTTTCTCAATATTTTAGAAGATATATCTGATATCAGACATAAATAATTAAAAAGAGAAAAAGGTGAGATATAGTGAAGTTGTACATAGGTATTATGCTTCATTATTTATAAAGAATTAGAGGTAAAAAAGAGAGAGAAGCTTAACAGTAAGCACACACTTTAAATCTAATCCTCACACTACTTGCAACTGATTGTAGAGTTTAAGAAAGTTTTAGCACCGAGGTGTGGTGGCTCATGTCTTTAATCCCAGCACTTGGGAGGCAGAAGCAGGCAGATCTCTATGAGACTGAGGCTTGCCTGGTCTACAAAACAAGTCTAGGACAACCAAGGGTATTGCACAGAAAAATACTGTCTCAAAAAACTTTAAAAAAAAGTAAGAATGAGAGAGAAACAGAGACTGAGAGACAGACAGAAAGAAAAAGAAAGAAAGAAAGGACTAACATTAGGTCCTCAAGAAAAGGAAAGTTCTTCCTGGCTATGTCTAATCTTGTATGACAAGAGAAAGACTTACTTTCACGAAGAAATGGTAGATACTTTTTATGATGGAAAAAAAATAAATGTGGTGTCTGAAGTTTAGGTATTATGGGATGCATCGCTTGTTTATGACATATTAGTCAATGTCTGAGAATCAATGGAAGCATTGTGTTGGGTCTGATATTCACATTTGAGACTTTTTGTTATATCTAAAAATAATAATTTATAACCCCAAAATATTCTAAACCCCATAATATTTTGTTCTTTTTGAAAATGTTTATTTATTACTTCAAGTTACATCTCCACCACAGTCCCCTCTTTCCACCCCTTCTGGTCCCTCCTTCCCACCATCTTCAACCTCTCTCACATATCCTTATCCTACAGAGTGGGTTGCCCCTATATATCAGCTCCCCTAAGTTCAACAATCATATGAGGGCTAAAAGTTTGCTCTTGCACTGGAGGCCTATATGGCACCTCCATTGGCAACATGTCCCACTAACAGGCAGCAAGGTCTATGTTCCTGTGCCTTTTGATCTGTTGGTTGTAGGATAGTGATCATGTACTACATGGCTAAAATCCAATTATAAGTGAATACATGCCATGTGCATCTTTCTGAGTCTGCTACAAGCCTTAGTTAGAGTCACTTCTATATCCTCCCAGGGACCTATCTTGTTGTTGGTCTCCAGCTTGTCTCAGAGATGCGCCCTCTTTGGTTTCCTTTCTTTCAACAAACTCTCTCACCTCCTGCCCCAACTCTGCCAACAAGTGATTCTCATTCCTTTCTCTCTTCACTCCCTCTCCTACCCAGTTCCCTCATTCATCCAGTTCTGATATGTCTATTCTATTTCCTCTTCTGGGAAAGATACAAGCATCTTCCCTTGTGCCCTCTTAATATCTTAACTTCTTTGTGTATGTTGATTGTAGTACAGTTATCCTGTACTATATGGCTGGTATCTGATTATTAATGTTTATACACTATTTATATCTTTCTAGGTCTAGGTTACCTTACTCAGGATGATGTTTTCTAGTTTCATTTATTTGCCTGTAAAATTCATAATTTCCTTGCTTTTAATAACAGAGAAATATTTCCTTGTGTAAATGTAAGGAATTTTCTTTATCCATTCTTCGGTTGAGGGGCACATAGATTGTTTTCATTTTCTGGCTATTACAAATAAAGTTGCTATTAACATAGTTGAGCAAATCTCCATGCTGCATGTATGGTAGAGAATCATGTGTGTATATGCCAAGGAGTGGTATAACTGCTGGTCTTGAGGTAGAACTATTCCCAATTTTCTGAGTAACTGCCAGATTGATTACCAAAGTGGTTTTACAAGTTTGCACTACTAACAGCAATGGAGGTGTGTTCCTCTTTCTTCACATCCTTGCCAGTATGTGCTGTCACTGACTTTTTTATCTTAGCCTATTTGATGAATGTAAAATGGAATTTCAGAGATTTTTTAATTTGCATTTCCCTAATGACTAATGAGGTTGAGAATTTCTTTAAGTATTTTTTGGCCATTAGGGTTTCCTCTGTTGAGAATACTATGAGTAGAGAATTTTTAATTCAAACAATTCAAATAATCAAATAATTCAAAAAATTCAAGAATAAATTCAAATAATACATTTTAATTGGATTATTTGGTTTGATGGTGTTTAATTTCTTGAGTTCTTAAAATATTTTGGATATGAGTCCTCTGTCAGATGTGGGGTTGCAAAAGGTCTTTTCCCAATCTGTAGGCTGTTATTTTGTTCTTTTGATAGTGTCCATTGCATCACTGAAGCTTTTCAGTTTCATGAGGTTCCATTTATTGAATGTTGATCTCAGAGCCTGGGCTATTGCTATTCTGTTTGGGAAGTTGTCTTCTGTGACATTGAATTTAAGATTATCCCTCATTCTTTCTTCTAATAGAATTAGTTTATCTGCTTTTATGGTAAAGTTTTTGATCCACTTAGACTTGAGTTTGTACAAGGTGATAAATAAGAATCTATTTGCATTTTTCTATGTGCAGACATCCAGTTAGGCCAGCACCATTTGTTGAAGATACTTTCTTTTTTCCATTGCATGGTTTTAGCTTCTTTATCAAAAATCAAGTGTCCATAGCTTTGTGGGCTTATTTCAGGGCCTCCAATTCTATTCCATTCAAAAACCAATCTATTTCAGTCACTATTTGGTTTCCAGGATTTTTTTTTCCCAGTCAGTTTATTGGTATATAGGAAAGCTACTAAGTTTTGTCTGTTAGTTTTTTTTAATAAATTAATTTATTTGTTGCTTCAGGCTACATCTCCATCATATTTTCCTCTTTACCCCCTTCCCAGCCCTGCCCTCCCACCCTCTATCCCCTAACCCTTCCATCCCACTCCTCTGGAGTAGAGTGTCCCTACATAACAGTCCCTCACCCCAGTTCAGAAGTCATATGAGGGCCAAGAGCCTCCTTTTACACTGGGGGCCTACAAGTCAGTACCACCAGTGAAAAGTGTCTCAATGCCAGGGAGAAAAAACAAACAAACAAAAAAAAGTATATGCCCATGTTTCCTTCGGTGTGTTGGTTGTAGTAGAGATATCCTGTACTATATAGCTGAAATCCGACTATAAGTAAATAGAAGCCATATGTATCCTTCTGAGTCTGGCTTAGCTCACTCAGGATGAGCTTCTCTAGTTCCATCCATTTGGCTGCAAATTGCATAACTTTATTGTTTCTGATAGCTGGGTAACATTCCATTGTGTAGATATACCACAGTTTTTAATCCATTCTTCGGTTGAGGGACATCTGGGTTGTTTCCAGTTTCTAGCTATTACAAATAAGTTTTCTATGAACATAGATGAGGAAACTTCCTTATGATTCGGTGAGGAGTCATTTGGGCGTATACCCAGAAGTGGTATGGCTGGGTCCCGAGGCAAAGCTATTCCGAGTTTTCTAAGATATCACTATACTGACCTCCACAGTGGTTGCACAAGCCTGCACTCCCACCAGCAATGGAGGAGGGTTCCCCTTTCTCCACACCCTCGCCAGCATGTGCTGTCATTTGAGTTTTTTATCTTAGCCATTCTGACAGGTGTGAGATGGAATCTCAGAGTCATCTTGAGTTGCATTTCTCTGATGACTAATAAGATATTGAAAAATACATGAGAAGATGGAACTACATGCAGTGCTCATGGATTGGAGAACTATTGTGAAAGTGGACATTGTATAATAAATATTTTACCATATCACTTAAGTACCAAAGAAAATGCCATTACCACTTTCAACAGACATAGAAGGATAAAACTAAAGAAGTCATATGGACACACAAAAAGATCAAGAATAACTAAAGAAATTCTGAAGAGAATAATATTGCACTAATAATTTTAAAGTATTTCTAAAATGACTTTTTTTTATTTAATGCTTTTTGTATTACTGGAAAAATTACAACAATGATACAGGCTATGTTTTACAAAATTCAGGAAATTAACAAAGGGCCAGGAAAGTAAAGACTTCAAAGGAAGGAGCATAGAAAACAGGTGGTATGAAGGAAAAAAGACATAATGGAGTAGAATGAGGTTGAATATTCTAAATTGGTAAGAGATTCATCCATTCTGGCATAAGAAAATGGTTACATCTATCATCACACTAACTTGTTGAATGCCTCCAATTCTTTCTCAGGTATAAATCACAATATACACAATAAATCAACACTGATCATACTGCCTTGAATGTAATGAAATAGATAATAACAATGTTTTCTACTACAAGAATAAATGAATGGGCCATTTAATATAGACCTCATATTTGAAAAAATGAAATGTTTCTAAAAATACATTTAAACTTTCATGAAAATTAATTATACTAAAATTGCTTCAAGGTATATTTAATAATATGAATATTTTTAGCTTAACTTTAGTTCACTGCTGTCCTGTATTTTATGTTGTTCTTCATCTAACACTTCTAAAACAATGGTTTCAGGTTTCAGTATCTTCTTCTAACAAGCAAAATTCAAAGGGAAGCCTGTCATGCTTGTTTATGGCCTTTCCTGCTTCACTTAATGTTAATATGTTACTTTTCCTTGAGATTTGACTTGCAGCATGACCAAACCCATTTTATGTAGCTAGAAAAGATTACTGTACTCAAAAGACCTTTATAAGAAAGAGGGAACTGTGGTGTAGATGTAACTTGAAGTAATAAATAAACATTAAACACATACACACACACACAAATAAACCCAATCTATTTCTATTCCAGTACTATTGCTCTGCAGTACAACTTGAAGTCAGAAATGGTTGTGGTTCTAGAAATTATTTTATTGTAAATGGTTGTTTTAGCTATTCTGGTTTTGTTGCTCTTCCATAGAAAGTTGAGAACTGTTCTTCCAAGATCTGTGAGAATTGTATTGGTATTTCAATGTGGAAATTGCCTTGAATATGTAGATTGATATTGGTAAGATTGCCATTTTTTACCACATTAATCCTACCTATCCATGAACATGGAAAATATTCCCATATTCTGATATTTTCTTCAATTTCGTCCTTTATAGACTTGAAATTTTTGTCATACAAGTCTTTCACTTGCTTGGCTAGAGTAACACCAAGGTATTTTATACTGATTGTAGCTATTGTGGAAAGTGTTGTTTCTCTAATTTCTTTCCCAGCCTTTTTATTGTTAGTATAAAGAATGGGTACTGATTCTTTTTTTTTTTTTTTTAGTTAATTTTCTATTTAACTACTTTGCTGAAGGTGTTTTTCACTTGTAGGAGTTCTCTGGTAGAATTTTCAGGGTTGCTGATGTATATTATCATATCATCTGCAAACAGGGATACTATGACTTCTTCCTTTCCAATTTGTATCCCTTTGATCTCCTTTAGTTATATTATTGCTCTAGCTAGCACTTCAAGTACTATGTTGAAGAGATAATGAGAGAGTGGAAAACCTTTTCGCTCATTTTAGGGGAATTTCTTTGTTTCTCTCCATTAAATTTGATGTTGGCTAATAGCTTGCTCCATTTGCATTTATTATGTTTTCATATGGACCTTGTACCCCTAATCTTTCCAATATTTTTTTTTTTTTGGTTTTTTGACACAGGGTTTCTCTGTGTAGTCCTGGCTGTCCTCGACTAGCTTTGTAGACCAGGCTGGCCTCGAACTCACAGAGATCCGCCTGCCTCTGCCTCCCAAGTGCTGGGATTAAAGGCATGCACCACCACCACCCGGCTTTCCAACACTTTTAATATGAAGGTGTGTTAGGATTTTTCAAAGGCTATTTCAGGATCCAGTAAGATGATCATGTGGATTTCTTCTTTCATTTTGTTTATGTTATGGATTACATTGATGGATTGTCATATGTTAAACGATTATCCTTGCACCCATGAAATGAAACACACTTGATCATGGTGGATGATGTTTTTGGTGTGTTCTTGAATTCAGTTTGTGAGTATTTTATTGAGTATTTTTTGCATCAATGTTCATGAGAAAAAAAATTGGTCTAAAACTCTTTCTTAGTTGAGTCTTTGTGTGGTTTAGGTTTCTGGGAGACTGTGGGTTCATAGAATGAGTTTGACAATGTTCCTTCTATTTCTATTCAGTGGAGAGTTTGAGGAGTATTGGTATTAACTCTTCTTTGGAAATGTGGTAGAATTCTGCACTGGAACCATCTATCCCTATACTATTTTTGGTTGGGAGACTTTTGATGACTGCTTCTATTTCCTTAGGGGTCAAAGAGGAGTTTAAATTGTTTATCTTTGTTTGACTTTAGTAAATGAAATCCATCAAGAAAACAGTCCTTATAGTATAGATTTTTGAAGTAAGACCTAATGATTCTTTGGGTTTCTTTTGTGTCTGTTGTTATGTACTCCTTTTCATTTCTGATTTTGGCAATTTGGATACTATCTCTCTGCCTTTAAGTTAGTTTTGCTAGGGGTTTGTTTATCTTGTTTTTCTCAAAGAACCAGATCTTGGTTACATTGATTCTTTGTACTGTTTTCTTTATTTCTAAGTTATTGATTTCTGCTCTGAGTTTGATTATTTCCTCCTGTTACTCTTGTTGGGTATATAGTTCCTGTGATTGTTAATTCCTGTTATATTGATGTTGGTGGTGGTAGAATGTGTGTGTGATGTGTGTGTGTGCTACCATTCTTTTATTCTTGCTCATGTGGAGGTATTTCCTGTGTTTTCTTGGGTGCAGTTAGCCTTCTTGGTTTAGAGTTTTCTTTATAGTGTCTTCTATAGGGCTGTGTTTTTTTGGATAGATATTGTTTAAATTTGGTCTTCTCATGGTACGTCTTGTTTTTTCCACATATGGTGGTTAGAAGTTTTCCTCTATATAGTAGTCTCGGCTGACATCTGTGGTCTCTTAGGGTCTGCAAGATATGTGCCCTGGCCTTTCTGGCTTTTATAGTCTCTGTTGAGAATTTTGGTGTAATTCTTACAGGTCTTCCTTTACAAGTTACTTTTCCCCTTGCATCTTTTAATATTCTCTCTTTCTTTTTGTGTATATTTAGTGTTCTGAATATTATTTGTCCAGCAGATTTTTTTTGGTCCAATCTATTTGGTATTCCATAAGCTCTTTGTATTTTTGGTATGTTTGTATCCATCACTTTCTTTACATTGAAATTTTTTCTTCAATGATTTTGTTGTAAATATTTTCTGGGCCATGGACCTGAGAATATTCTCCTTCATCTACTGCTATTATTTTTAAGTTTGTTCTTTTCATTGTGTTCCAGATTTCTTGGGTATTTGTGTCAGGAGTTTTTACATTTATCATTTTCTTTGTTCAATTTCTATTCCTTCAATCTTATCTTCTACACCTGAGATTCCCTTTTCCATGTCTTGTGTTCTATTGGTAATGCACATGTCTATAGTCCCTGTTCTTTTCCCTATATTCTCCAACTCTAATATTGCATCAGTTTGTGTTTTCTTTGTTTCTGTTTCCATTTTCATGTTTTGGAGATTTGTATTTATTTATTTCACTTGTATAATTGCATGCTCCTGTCTTTCATTAAGGCATTTAGTCATTTTCTTCACTTGTTTATTTGTATTCTCCTGTATTTCTTTAGGGGATTTATTTATATACTCTCTAAGAGCCTCTATCATCTTTCTAAGGTTGGATTTATGGTCATCTTCTCTTGTTTTTGCCGTGTCAGGGCAACCAGGGCTTGCTGTAGCAGGATAGTTAATTTCTGGTAATGCCACATTTCCCTGGCTCTATTGTTTTTGTTTTTACACTGGTTTTTTAGCCATCTGGTTGTCCTTGGTGTTGGCTGGATGTTACTGATGCTGAATGGACTGCTTACAGAGTCAGAGAGAGCCTTGGACCTGGCTGTTCCTCTTCTGACTGTGACCCAGTAGGTTGTCCAGGCTGGAGAAAGGCTGGATGAAGTCTAATCTCATTATTCCTGGGGACCCACAAGTCTGCATGCTCCTGGGGCTGGCAAGCTTCCTAGGGTAGAAAAGTTATGATCCTACCGATCCATGAGCATGGGAGAGCTTTCCATCTTCTAAAGGCCTCTTCCATTTCTTTCTTCAAGGGCTTGAAGTTCTTGTTGTACAGGTCCTTTACTTGCTTGGTTAGAGTTACCCCCAGGTATTTTATGTTGTTTGTGGCTATTGTTAAGGGGGTTGTTTCCCTTATTTCTTTCTCAGCCCATTTGTTTGTTGTATAAAGAAGGGCTTCTGATTCTTTTGAATTAATTTTGTATCCATCCACTTTGCTGAAGGTGTTTATCAGCTGTAAGAGTTCTCTGGTGGAATTTTTGAGGTCGCTTATGTATACTATCATATCATCTGTAAATAGGGATAATTTGACTTCTTCGTTTCCAACGTTTATACCCTTGATGTCCTTTAGTTGTCTAAAATGGCCATCCTACCAAAAGCAATATATCGATTCAATGCAATTCCTATCAAAATACCAACACAATTTTTTATAGACTTGGAAAGAGCTAGTCTCAATTTCATATGGAACAACAAAAAGCCCAGAATAGCTAAATCAGCCCTGCACAATAAAAAACAAAACAAAACAAAAAAAAAACAAACAAAAAAAAACATCTGGAGGTATTACCATCTCAGATTTCAAGCTGTACTACAGAGCAATAGTTGTAAAAACAGCATGGTATTGGTATAGAAACAGACCAGTAGATCAATGGAATCGAATTGAATATCCAGAAATAGACCCACACACTTATGGCCACCTAATTTTTGACAAAGAAGCCAAAACGGCACAACGGATGAAGGACAGCATCTTCAACAAATGGTGCTGGTCCAACTGGATGTCCATTTGTAAAAGAATGAAACTAGACCCATACTTATCACCTTGTACAAAACTTAAGTCCAAGTGGACCAAAGACCTTAACATAAGGCCGGTCACACTAAATCTACTAGAAGATGAAGTGGGAGAAACCCTCGAACTAATTGGCACAGGCGACAACTTCCTGAACAGAACACCAACAGCTCAGGACTTGAGATCAACAATCAATAAATGGGACCTCATGAAACTGAAAAGCTTCTGTAAGGCAAAGGACACTGTCATTTGAACAAAACGGCAGCCTACAGACTGGGACAAAATCTTCACCAACCCCACATCTGACAGAGGGCTAATATCCAAAATCTACAAAGAACTCAAGAAATTAAATGCCAAGAAACCAAATAATCCAATCAAAAAATGGGGGACAGAGCTAAATAGAGAATTCACAAAGGAGAAATCCCTAATGGCTGAGAGACACTTGAAGAAATGCTCAACATCCTTAATCATCAGAGAAATGCAGCTCAAGAAGACTCTGAGATTCCATCTCACACCTGTCAGAATGGCTAGGGTCAAAAACTCAAATGACAGCACATGCTGGCAAGGGTATGGAGAAAGGGGTACCCTACTCCATTGCTGGTGGGAGTGCAGGCTTGTGCAACCACTATGGAGGTCAGTCTGGCGATATCTTAGAAAACTTGGAATAGCTCTGCCTCAGGACCCAGCCATACCACTTCTGGGTATACATCCAAATGATTCCTTACCAAACCACAAGGAAGTTTCCTCATCTATGTTTCCAGCAGCCTTATTTGTAATAGCTAGAAACTGGAAAAAACCCAGATGTCCCTCAACCGAAGAATGGGTTAAAAAACTGTGGTACATCTACACAATGGAATATTATTCAGCTATCAGAAACAATGAAATTATGCAATTTGCAGCCAAATGGATGGAACTAGAAAAGCTCATCCTGAGTGAACTAACCCAGACTCAGAAGGACACATATGGGATCTAGTCACTTATAGTAGGATTTTAGCTATATAGTAGAAGGTATCAATACTACAACTAACACACGAAAGGGAACTTGGACATAGACTTCTTATTTTTAATTTTTATTTATTTTTTATATATTAGTTATTTTTTTCTATTGTTTAGTCTTTTTATCTATTGTATGCTTATTGATTTGTTTGTTTAGTAGTTCTCTCTCCCAGGCAATGAGACACTTTTCACTAATGGTACTGCTTCATAGATCTCCAATGAATGAAGAGGCTCTTGGCCTTCTAAAGACCTCTCAAATGAGATGAGCGACTGTTATATAAGGACACCCCACCCCAGAGAAATGGGATGGAAGGGTTAGGAGGTAAAGAAAAAAATGAAATGTGGTATTTCGGCCTTTTACTACTAACTGTCATAAACTGTTTAGGATAATTAAGAAATGCAAACTAATGGTTATGCAAGCCAATCATTCTGTTAGGTGCTATGACAGCCTATTATAGTTACTTGCTAAGCTAATCAGAAATAAACCTGCTAAGAGACAAGCAACATCTTCTTACCCTAATATAAGAGATAGATATGGCCTATTCAAAAAACCTCAAGAGATCTGCAGAATATGGCATTCAAAGATGTTTTCGTAACTTTATATTTTTTTTATATCAAGACATATCAACTCCTGACAGCACCCCCTATTCTCCTCCAAGTAGAAGATGAGCATCGAAGAATCTCCAGTGGGAGATGACTGAATTAGTCGCAAGCCTATCTCTTGGTAGGAAAAGCCCCTTGCTCCAACTGTGGACAGAATGCTGTCCAAAAAGGACAAAACGTGGAAGCAGGTAAGTCGACAGCCTAGCTCTGCCAAGACAGGGTAGGTAAGTCCTTCATAACCCCTGCTCTACAATCAATGTCTGTTAGAGAAGCGGGGCCAAACGACTGAAGAACGATGCTGTAATGTATGGAGAGAAAATGGGAACTGTCCAGGCAGCCACTGGTATGTCATTTCTTAGTTTGGGAAGCTGCAGACCCTGTACTTCCTATAAAATCAGATATATTTATCCCTCTCAGGTCTCTGAGGTGATTGAAGAACAGATAGATAAAGTCTCATAATTAAATTTTGAGTTGTTTACGAGTCAAGAGAGTGTTTTACATCTAAGAAGATACTTTTAAAATTGTGTTGCAATTAGTATGAATGTTGAGTCAGATATAGAACTTTAAACTCATGGAGATGTTTAGATAGTAGAATGTTAAAGTCAGGTACCAAATACATATGGACTGGTCATTGGGAAAGTACGTTAAGCCATATAACCCTCATAACTGTGGCCTAATTATCTCTGTTGTACTCTATTGTATTTATTATTATAAGAGAAAGAGCCATTTGTTGGACTGAAAGGAGAAACTGTAGGGGGAAATAAGATATACCTTAAACTTAAAAGAAAAAAAAAAGGGAAGAGTATGGGGGGTTGAGGGTGGGAGTGTGGGACTGGAGGGGGAATAGGGAGGGGACTGCGATTGAGATGTAACTTGAAGAAATAAAAAATAAAGGAAAAAAAAAAGAAAAAAAAAGAAAAGTTATGGGGCTGGGTTTGGGGATGGGGCAACATACATAGAGTTCACCTCTGCTAGCTGTGTCCTGGGTGGACTGTAGAAATCTGGGGTGAAGTCTAGCATCACTGTTCTTGGGTGCCTGCAGACCTGGATACTCCTGAGGCTGGCAGACCCCCTGAGGTGGGAAAATTCTGGGGCTAGGTAGGGTGTGGGGGCTGGGACAGAGTGCAGCTTATCTCTGCTGGCTGTGTCCAGGAGAGGAGGAGAAAATCTGGGCAGAGTCTCCCTTAACTTTATTCTGAGATTTTAGAAATTGATTTATTTTATCAAGAAACTCTTCCCTTTCCTTTGTCAATTTATCCAGAGATGCTAGAAACAGCCAAACAACATAATCATTTTCCTTATTTTTTCTTAAGTTGTCAAAGTTTTATATGGCATCAGCAAATCCACTGCCTCTGACAATTGGTGAATCAGGATTATTAATTGTATTTATCTCCTTAAGTTTGTAAAATAGTTCACCCAATGGGTTTTCAGTACTCTCAAACCTCCCAGGAGAGGGTTGAGTAACTGGATAAGCTTTGGTAGCTGTAGGTGTTAGCAAATCAAAATAACCTTTTCCAGATACTTAAAGAATCCATCCTATACTTCTGTCACTCTAGAATCACTTCTGGTACCAAAAATTTTATTATATAGAGGAATACAACTTATAGAATGATAGAACACAACTTACATAATATATAATATATGATATATAATGTATAATATGTAACATATAATATGTAACATATAAAATGTAACATATAAAATATAACCTATAAAATAATATTATGTTATATATAGTAATAATATATTATATATTATATATACTTAATAAATATATAAAATATGTATCTATATATATTATATATAAAATATATGAAATATTATATTATAATATATTTAATAAATAATCATGTATAAACACATATATATAAAGAGGATGTATTAAAGTGGATTACAGGCTGTGCTTCAGCTAATCCTACAATAACTGTCTGCCAACACCAGGTCAAATAATCTATTGACTGTTCAGTCCACAGGGCAATATCTCATGTAGCAGAGAAGAAACTTCCTTCTTCCATATTCTTTCTATAGGTTGCCAGCAAAAAGTGTAGTACAGAATAAAGGTAGATCTTCTCACCACAAAGATACAGATTACAGGTTGTTCTTTGTACTTCAAATAATTTAATTCAGAAAGAATACCTTAAAATTATGTATAGCCATTTGTGTTTTAGTTAATTCTAGATATAGTCACATTGGCAACCAAGAATAGCCATCACTGTCCCTTTTATATAAATTGTAAGATTACTTAAAGTTACCAAGAATAGTACATTTATTTCTATATAATCTATATTCAATTAACTTGACAATAAAATGAACAATATTTTAGAGTGCTGAATACTTATCAAATTTAAGAACTAAACAGTTATCTGAATGTAACAGAGACTATAATAATTATTAACCATATATAATAGCAAACTATGCTTAAAAAGAATGACCCAATAGAAGAAAGAAATGTGCAGAGGATGTTTCTCATTTCACTCTGCAGTTGTAAACTTATCTTCATTTAGGACACAAATTATGAGTGTACAATGATGGTGCTTCATTCATTGGAGTACTTCTGTTCCCTGTTTGTCCTTTTAGTAAATAACATACCTTCATTATGACTTATTCTTGGGTAAAATACTATTGTTGTGTGATTAAAATTTTTGACACAGAGTTTCTGTGTGTATCTCTGGCTGTCCATGACTCACTTTGTAGACCATTCTGGTCTCAAACTAAAAGAGATCCATCTACCTCTGCCTTCTGAGTGTTGGGATTAAAGGGGCGTGCCACCACATCAGGGTTCTTATTGCATTTTCTTTTGTTTACTAATCAGTACCTGATGGGAAGACACTCTTGTTGCTCATGAATCATAAGGCAATCCTTTGATTCCAGCACTGGGTAGGCAGAAGCAGGAAAATATTTTTGAGTTTTAGACCAGCCTGATTTAAATATAGATTTATAGGTCAGTCAGGCATGTATCGTGAGAATCTGTCTCAATTAAAACAAAAGACCATCATCTTGAGGTTCCAAACTTTTTTATGTTACCAAATATATAGAAATCAAGCAGTCACTGACATAATATCTTCCTCACTACTAGGAAGTTTTAACAGTATTGGAAAGTGTAATAAAGGCTGCAGAAGCAGAAGAACCTTATCCAGTTTTGAACTATCTGAGCTACAATAACAATCAAATTGGCACAATATGTCCACTGGTGAAATAATGATAAGAATTTAGGGAAGTCATATGGTAGAAGAAGAACAAGGACCCCTAAAGTTAGCATTTTGAGCATGACATTAGTGTGCACACACACATATACTCAAAAATATACTGATAATTATATACTAAATATTTTTAAAGAATAGAAACCATACTTTTTCGTTGAAATTCTCTAGGACATTATTATGTAGATTTTATACAAAAATATTTTCATTACAAAACTCTTCATAGGTGGGGTCTTGATAGATTGGGAAAAGATCTTTACCAACCCCACTTCTGACAGAGGACTAATATCCATAATTTATAAAGAACTCAAGAAATTAAACAGCAAGAAACCAAATAATCCAATCAAAAAAAAATGGGAAACAATGCTAAACTGAGAATTCACAAAGGAGAAATCTCTAATGGCAGTGAGACATTTAAAGGAATACTCAACATCCTTAATCATCTGAGAAAGGTAACTCAAGAGGACTCTGAGTTTCCATCTCACACCTGTCAGAATGGGTAAGATCAAAAACTCAAATGACAGCACATGCTGGTGAGGTTGTGGAGAAAGAACACTCCTCCATTTCTGGTGTGAGAGCAAACTTGTACAACCACTGTGGAAATCAGTTTAGCAATATCTTAGAAAACTTGGACTAGCCCTACCTCAAGACCCAGGCATACCACTTCTGTGTATCCACCCAAATGATTCCTCACCAAACCACAAGGGCATATCCTCATCTATGATCATAGCAGCCTTATTTGTAATAGCTAGAAACTGGAACCAACTCAGATGTCTCTCAACTGATGAATTTATAAAAAGAAAATGTGTGGTACATTTACACAATGGACTACTAATCAGCTATCAGAAACAAGGAAATCATGAAATTCACAGCTAAATTGATGGAACTAGAAAAGCTCATCCTGAGTGAGCTAACCCAGATTCAGAAAGATTCACATGGCATCTACTCACTTATAATTGGATTTTAGCCATATAGTACAGGATAACTATCCTACAACTAACACACCAAAAGGAACAGAAACATAGAATTTGTTACCTACTAATGGGACAATTTGCCCTAGGAGTGCTACTAGGTAGGTCCCCAGTGCAAGAGGAAGCTCTTAGCTCTCATATGACTGTTGAACTGAGAGGGGCTGATATGTAGGGACACTCCACATTAGAGGAGTGGGATAGGTAGGAGAGGGGGGGAGAAGGTGGGAGGGTGAAACTGAGAGGGTTGGAAAGAGGGTACTATGATGGCGATGTAACTTGAAGTAATAAATAAACATTGAAAAAAAATCCTCATAGCAATAGTTAAATAAGCCAACATAGAATTATATATATATATATATGTATATATATATATATATATATATACTTTCCCACCCAGATAGAGAGATTCTTTGAGAAGAATAATTCAGAAAATATTATTAAAAATGTAAAATTGGTTGCTTTTGAATAAAATGAAAACTGTTGTGCCTTTATAAAAACTTCAAATACAAAGCAAATTTAAAGCAAGTATTATAAGAAAGTATATAAAAGTACTTATATAAGTGATAATCTGGAACATTAGCTCAGGACATTTTTCGCAATTATAGGACATAAAAAATTTATTGTCTCAATTTTATAGCATATACTTATCATCCATGATGTATATGATATTCCATGAATCTTTGTCAAATATTCTGGTTAATATTCATTCCCCCATTACCATTTCTTTTCTCTCCTACCAATAATGTCAACCTTATTCAAAATTGTTCCTCTTGTTCTTATATTTTATAAATTAAGATATTAAAGACAACAATAATTTCTGGAAAACAAGCATATTGAGGGTATTCTTTTAAAATTATTAGTTATTAAAATAAATTAGTACTATAATATTATTTTGCTCTATATCTGAGGTTTGCAATGTAGCAGAGTAGTTAATATCTTTCATAATTAAAGTCTAGGGACTCAGAAAGTAGATATCTAAGGTTATAAAGTGAATTATCAAACTAGGAAAAAAGACAACTGGCTGGAAATTCTGTTTGGTTTGATAGGCTCATCTTCCACAGATGACTTGCAGTATGGATTTAACAACTGAAATTCATTCCAGTGTGAGGTACACAGATTTTTATCTACTCTGTCTGGTGCAGGCATGAGTTCATTGAATTACTTGTTAGAAATTAGACACTTATGTCCCAACAGAAGCTCTGTATTTAGAGTATTCTGCCCTGAGGAGCTGACAAAAAAACATACTAACAAAAATCCTAAGCACGTAAAAAGTCACAGACAAACTGCCTGGAGAACTATAGAATATACACGTAGTGTAACCTGTTAATTATAACTTCTGTACTTTTATATATAGGGTATGTATGTACACATATAAGCAGTCAAAACTGGACATATTGACACAGCATTCTAATAGGAATACTCCTTAGTTGAGGAATTTTGGGAAACAATTAATGCTGATACAAACTGCCCATTAGGATATTGTTAAATCAAGAGTTATCATTTAATTATTGATTCAGTGAAAATGTATCCATTATGAGCCTATATATGTTTACACAAATAATAAATTGTTATTTATTAAAGTTTCATTTTTAATTTGCCTTGTTTATTTATTTTTTAGTTCTTCAATTTATATCTCAATTGCAATCCCCTCTCTACTCCTCCCTCATGTTCCACCTTCCCACCCTCTTCCCCCTCAACCCCCCATCCACTTCCTTTTTTATAAGTTTAAGGTATATATTTTCCCCCCAATAGCTCCCCCTTTCAGTCCAACAAATGGTTCTTTCTCTTATAACAACAAATACAATACAAAACAACAGAAATAATTAGACCACAATTATAAGAGTTATAGGGCTTAGCATAAATTCCCAATATCCAGTCCATATGCATTTGGCACCTGACTTTAACATTCTACTATCTAGCCATCTCCGTGAGTTTAAAGTCCTATTTGAATTGACTTTTCTTATGTTTTCTTTTGCTAAAGGCATCCTAGAACCCAGGCTTGCTTCAAACTTACACTTTCAAAAAAAAGTAAATTTGAAATCATAATTTTACTGCTACCAACACTCATAAAATGTTAATTCAGATAATATTAACTATCATGGAAGTTGCAGCAATCCAAAAAACACTTTTAATGATGAACATTAGAATAAGCACTGCATTTCCAAGGAGCACACTTTAAACATGATTTTCCACCTTAATATTTTAATTAACAGATCTCACTACTTTTATTTGAGTGAGAAATAACTAATCCCTCTCCTTTATTTGGGTAGGAGAACACTGGTTTCCCAGTTGTTACCTCTGCTTGGGGAGTTTTGGCTGTTTTTGCCTTTCTGGAGAAACCATGTCACTGGGCTGGTTTGGGTTACTGAAAGCCTCTGTTCACTTCCAATTAACTCATAGTTTCCTGTTTGTGGTGGAGATGTGATCTCACAGCTTCCTATTCCTGGTGCCACAACTATTTCTTGCTTCAATGCTTCTCTGCCATGAAGGACTCTTATCTCTCTGCAACTGTAAGGCAAGAAAATATTTTTCTACTGTAAGTTGCATTTTGTCATGGTATTTTATCATAGCAAAAAAAATTAACTAATACATGCATATACAGAAATTAGTCACCTTTGTGCAAAAGGAGAATACAGAAATGAAAGGTGTTATCTTAAAAAAGGAAGGTGCAACTTACAATATAAAGATATCTGATAAAAAGAACATGATTCCTTCCTTACATCTAAATTAGGCATAAATAAGAAAGCTGGAAGAGCAACCCTAAATCACAGTGAAATACAGCTATCCAAATGAGTTCCTTTCACAGAGATAGTTGATAGGTAATGAGCAACTCCAATTTAGAAATGGCAGTTCCTGGATATAATTATCTTTCAGGCAAAGCCACCATTACTTCTCAGTATATTTTTCTCTTCACAATTGAAAGAAGGTTGCCAGGCTGAACTGTGAGCTTATTTCTCTGCTTTGTAGAACTCATTCTCTGACTCTGCCAACATGTTTTCTTTGGAATCAGGTCAAGATCAGTCATGGGAGACAAAATTATGATTTTCTTAGCTTGGAAATAAACATAGTACTTTTTTCGATTCACTAAAAGTGTGATGTTCTTTCTGCAGCACTGAATTCTGCCTAGCTTTCATCTAGCATATTCTCTCTATTTAGTTTGGCTTGTTAAAAGGGCCACATAATTGGACATCTTTGGTGAAGGATCTTTGACAGATGCTGAGTGGAATGTAAATACAGTGCATAGCTGGCTCCACTTTTACTCAGCCTAAAGATTTAGACTGATGACCTGCCCCATCTCTGCATCATCTCAGTTTGAGAAATTGAGCCTCCTTACAGAATCACTAAGAAGTCCTTGAGTGCACCATGGAGATGTAGAGAAAAATGAGTCCCAATATACACATTATTTCTTTGTTTACTCCCTCTATAATATAGTCTGTTTCATTCCATTCATATTGTTTTTATGACACTGTTACAATCAAAGGTTTCCATAGACCCACTGTCAGCACCATGACTAAGCCATTGTTTTTCAAGCTAACTCCCTCTACTGGACATCTGAGGTCTATGTCCTTGATGATTTGACCCTTTTTTTCAGATTTCACCCTCAAATCAAAAGCACGGTTGGTTTTGTTTTGTTCCCTTTTTTATAACCATTACTAGTGTCTGATGGGACAACAGTTTCAAACTGTTTCCCTCTTGAATCCTTTCTTTTGTTTATAGTGGTGTTTTCAGTTTATTTTTCCACAGGAAGAGAAAGATGTAACTTTTGGTCTTTTTCACATGTTGAACTATTTCCTCATGGCTGGTGTTCTCAGCATTTAGCTCAATCAAGTAGTTATCAGCTAATAAAAGAACTTTCAAGCCAATGCCATGGCATGAAATATCAATTACATACAAAGATTTATTTGTTTTTTTGTTTAACTTGGAGAGTTTCAAATAGAAGCTTGAGCTGATCTGTCATTTTTTAGGTAGGAGAGTTATAACTGGAAGCATCCATTCCTTCATTCATTATGGGGGTCATTTTCATGTCCTCAAAAGCCAGCATCAAAATGCTTTGATATAATTCTTTCAAGTCTCACCATTTTAAATTATCTTTTCATATAAATCTCCATCCAGAACTAGTAAATTAAATGAATTCTCACTTTTTCTGATCATATTTACCACCTAAAAATCTTTGTTTTCAACAAGGCATACTTGTTCCTGACAACTCAATCCCCATCCAGGAGACCAGCCTTTTATGCAGGGCTTCCTTTTCAATTTCTTGGATCATGTGGTTGTTGCTATTCTTAATGAGCAGAAACATGCCATAATCTTGGGACTTTTGACTTTTGTTTGGATATTTTACCTTCCCATGAAGTTGGAGGCCATTTATGTAGGAAAAAGAAAAAACCTTACTTATCTGGAACACTTCTATGAACACAGCCTTGGCATTCTCTGGACCATGGACAAAGATTGATTTAAAACTAACATAATTTACAGGTAGGATGTGTGGTCTCAGTTAAATGACCTATGCCATATTTTCTGCCAGATAGAATCCCTGAAGAACCCTCAGCATTCACCAACAATTACTGATATTTTATCTTTTCTCTTCTTCAGTTTTATTTGAATGCTTTCAATTCTTCTCCCTGCCTTTTATGTCTTTTCAATTAGTGTCTTGAATTTCTTGCAGCTGATGAATATGTGTCATTATTTAGTGTTTTGCACCACAATTATCTTTTGCTAATTTATGATTTAGTTATAGGTCTTCTTGTGGAATTTCTTTTGTTCCTTTCTAAACTTATTTGTAGCACTGTTGTTTCAGAATATGTTGTAATTACTTATGGCACCATGGCATCCATAGGTTGGCTATTGATCTATTTCATATTTTACTTAGTAATCACTTTGAATGTATAGGTGCATTATTGTTTTGTTAGTTTACAGTATATTTAGTATTTGTTGGAAATATTTTAGCTTATTTCAGAAACTCTTCTATGTTGTAATTTTGAACTTAACTACATAGTTTTCTTTTTGTACTTTTCTTTTTTAATGTTTATTTATTACTTCAAGTTACATATTCATCACAGTCCTCACCCTCCACCCCTCCTGATCCCACCTTCCTACCCTCTCCCCCTTCTCCCACCTATCTTACTCCTCTGGTACAGTGTGCCCTTACCTATCAGCCCCTCTCAGTTCAGCAGTCTTTGAAGGCTAAGAGCTTCCTCTTGCACTGAGGGACCTACATGGCAGCTCCACTAGGGCAAAGTGCCCCATTAACAGGTAACCAAGACTATGTTCCTGTTCCTTTCAGTCTATTGGTTGTAGGATAGTTGTCCTATACTATATGGCTAAAATCCAATTATAAGTGACTACATTCCATATGCATCTTTCTGGGTCAGGGTTAGCTCATTCAGGATGAACTTTTCTAGTTCCATCCACTTGGTTGCAAATTGCATGATTTCCTTGTTTCTGATAGCTGAGTAGTATTCCATTGTGAAAATGTACCACAGTTTGTTTTTTTTTTTTTTAAATCCATTCTTCAGTTGAAGGACATCTTGGTTGTTTCCAGTTTCTACCTATTACAAATAAATCTGCTATGAACATAGTTGAGGAGATGTCCTTGTGGTTTGATGAGAAATCTTATGAATACATGCCCAGGAGGTGTATGACTGGTTCTTGAGGTAGAGCTATTTCAAGATTTCTAAGATATCACCAGACTGATTTCCATATTGTTTGAGCACGTTTGCACTCCCACTAGCAATGGAGGAGTGTTCCCCTTTCTCTGTGACTTCATGAAACTGAAAACCTTCTGTAGGGAAAAGGACACTGTCATTAGAACAAAACAACAACCTACATATTAGGAAAAGATATTTATCAACCCCACATCTGAAAGAAGGTTAATATCCAAAATTTGTAAAGAGCTCAATAAATTAAACACCAAGAAAACAAATAATCCAAACAAAAAATGGGGAACAAAGCTAAACTGAGAATTCACAAAAGTTGAATCTCTAATGGCTGAGAAACACTTGAAGAAATGTTTAACATCCCTAATCATCAGAACAATGGAACTCAAGACCACTCTCCGATTCATTCCATCTCACACCTGTTAGAATGGCTAAGATCAAAAACTCTTTTTGTAGTTTTTGTTTGCATTATTGAAATCCATATCGAATTCTTTCCTTTTTTAGGGAAGAAATTTAATTTTTTCTTTGTTTTAAAGTTTCATGCATTTTTGCAATATCTTGAACATATCCACTCCCCATTCCCTCTCTCCAGCTCTCACTGGGATCCTCCAAATGAATCTCCCTTCCAAATTCATGTCATCATTTTTTTAATATCCTATTGAAATCAATAAACATTGTCCATATTAGAACTGTTGTGAAGTCATCCACTGGGATATGGACAATCAAGCAATGGCCATCCCCTCCCCCTTAACGAAATATCTCTCCATCTCTAGGCCACTATCAACTGCCAGTAACTCTTTGGCTAGAAGTAAGGTGTAGGAATTCTCTCCTTACTCTATACTGAAATGTTTAGGTGGCTTGACCTTACTCAGCTGCTCTGATTTCAGGTGTGTAACATCCATTGCTCATTCAGAAGTCACTATTTCATAGCACTCTTCACTCTCCAGCTCTTTCATTCTTTATGTTCCTTTTTCCATAAAAGAACAACTAATTTCTAATCAAATACTATATACCCACCTTTTTATTGTGTACATTTATTTATTTATTTATTTATTAACCATCCTCTTCTGCCTTCATCACCCTATCTCCTCTACTCTTCTCAGAAAATGGGAGCTCCCAGTACCATCCTACCCCAATATATTACCTGATCCCTGATGAGTTGCATCAGGGATACAATAGACACAAGGAACTTGGCATGTAAAAATGCATTTACCTCAAAGGACTAAAGGAAGCATGTTATCAGAGCATACTGACATTGTATAGAGAATGTGAATTCTACCAAGAAAGTAAGGCTGAGAAAGTGAAGCCAGCCATTACCAGTCTGAGAAGGTGAAGCCAGCCAAGCCAGTCAGCCATTACCAGGCTGGAAAAAGTTCTCTCAAGGCAGCTTTTCTAAAATCCACATGGTTATACACAATATTGAAAACTTTTCATTGATTAAATATGTATTTTGATGTGAAATCACAGATTCATTTTATATTAATACAAGGAGCACAAATGAACAGTTACCTCATCTGAGAGGAATAATATATGAATATATGAGTAGAGAATTAAAATTATTTCTAATATATGCTCAATTTCTTTTCTTTTAAATTTTTGAGATTTTCATTCAACAGTATGTACATTATTTGTCCTCTTCTCTCACCAAATTCTCCAATTTATCCCCACTTAAATTTGTGGGCTCTTTTTCTTTTTTCTTTTAACTTATTTATTTATTGCTTCAGGTTACATCTCCATCATAGTGTCTTCTTTCCACCTTTCCCAGTCCTGCCCTCCCACCCTCTACCCCCTAACCCTTCCATCCCACTCCTCTGGAGTGGAGTGTGGGCTCTTTTTCTTAAAATATACTGCTATGTATCTACATATGTACAAAAATAGAGAAGTAACACATTTTATTCTATCCAATTTACATGCTCATATATATTATGTGTATTTATATTTAGGACTGACTATTTGGGCATTAACTAAAGACTTCTGAAGAGGACAAAAAAGAGGCTGAATGAAGAAGGACATACAGATAATACTAAGCATACATTTTTGAAAATCCTTAAGAAATTATATTATTATATGTTTGCCTTAAGATTACGCACAATTATATAAGCTTCTAAGTAGTTCTATAGTCTCTGAATTAATGTTTTTCTCTAAACCATGAAACGTGGGTATGCAATTTAATAATCCTCTCAGTTTCTGGAAAAAAAATGCCAATTTGCTGTGTTTCAGAGGCTGATTACTACTTCACACCAGTGTGTTAGTGATTGATTAAGTTAGAGGTTTTTGAGTTAATAAACATTTAATATAATTTTATAAGACATAGGTAGATTGCATGGTAAGTTCAATGATCATGATAGCCTCTAACTGAAAAATAATACAGCGTAAAGAGCACAAATTCCATGATTTTTTTCAGAAATACAAAAAAAAAAAAAAAAGACTCCTGCAGGGCATATACGGTTAAAAGAGTATTTGGCTTGATTATTCAAGATCTATTAATCTTCCTCATTCAGCATAATTTTGCATTTTACAACTGGAAAGCATCACGCGTGATTAAGGGCTCAGAACTCTGCTTGTCAGTTATGAATCCTACAGTGTCAAGAACTTTATTCTTCTGGTCTGAGGTAGGTAGGATTTATTCTTTCGGAAAAGGCAATAACTATCTAGTTAGTAGAGATTTTGCCCTCATAAATTCTTCATACCATTATTCATTGCTGTAAAACTCATAAAAGTATTGGGGGGCATTCTGATTTATGGTCTGAATCAGCAGAAAATTTTAAGGGCTTGAATTCAAATATACAACACATGGTAACATTTCAATCTCAAGGAAACAAGTATAGCGGATTGATTCCTCTTTGAACTTTTTTAATCTGATACAATTTTTACTCACATAATTTCTTTCAGTGAGTTAACTGTCAACAGGAGTGAACTAATAAGCCAACTTTTCATCAAAATATCTTCTGTTGTGTTTTATTTCAAAACTTTAAACATATCAAATTTAGTATTAGTTCAGTGACTTTTGGGTTGCCAGCATTTTAATGCCACAAACACATATCTTTTATTGCTCTTTTATCTTATTGATCATAGACTTAATGTTTTGTGTCTCTGTGATAAATTAGCATAGCCTGTTTTTACTGTTAAAGAGAATAATGCTCCAAACAACTTCCTCATTTTAAACTACATGTATCATTATTTATATACAAAGTCTGCTTGAGTAGAGAATATTCAAGTTTAACAGTAAAATGTGTGGAATCTCAAAAGTTTTGAGAACAAAGAGTATTGGTAGGAGAGCTTTTTAAAGCAAATAAAAAAGAATGACATTGATATTACTATAATCATAATATTAATATAAAAAGTATATGTTTGTTGGTTGTAACAAATGTGCCAGCTTAAGCTATGTAAATCATTTCATTAACTTATTTTATTTGAGAGAGTTAGGAAATTTATTTTACAATAAATTCAAAAGATAAAAACACATTAAAAGAATTTCTGATCACTAAAAAACCACTGCAAAAAAAAAATAACACTGAAGAAAGTATTTTGGTGTGAAATGAAGGATAAATTCACAAAAGAGGGCACAGAAAGTAAATAAACAATACTAGGACAGCTCATCAAAAGAAGTTTAAGGAAACAACAAAATTGAAAAGTAATTGAACTAATAGATATGTATGAATAAAAATTCTGAATACTAGCAGTTTCAATTCTCCAATTAGAAAACAGATTCTCTGTTTTTTATTTGTCCAATATCTAAAATGCAGATCCTCATTATGAGAAATAAAACTATCTTAGAGGAGAGAATTGAAAGAAACTGGATAGTCTAGGGATAGGTGTAGGATAGAACAAAAAACAACTGGCCAAAAAAAAAAAAAATCCAAAAAAGAAAATTCAAAACCCAGAAGAAATAAAGAAAGAATGAAAAGAAAGGAGAAAAAAATCAATGAAATGCTTTCTAATGATATTCTACTATGCTCATAGGTTGTGGTTTTTTCAGTCGTCATCAGAGGAGAGTCTATGTTGGAGTTCTCCATCAGATACCCCCACCCCAGGAAATCAGAGAACTTTGAGGCAAAGGGGGAAGAAAGATTCTAGATATCAGTCTACAATATGACCCACTAAATCAAATAAACAGGGCTCTCGTGGACTCACAGAGACTGATATAGCAAGCATGTGAGATGGCAAGTCCTCTCCCTATATATTGTGGCTGTTATCTTGGTGTTTTTGTGGGAATCGTAACAATGGTATAAGGTGTATCTTTGACTTTCTTCTTGCTCTTGGGAGTTGTATCTTGTTTTGTCCTGTTTGACTGCTATCTCTGAGAGTTTTTGACTACCCCATCCTTTTCTCTCTTGACTTTAAGAAGAATCACCTAACAGTGACATTTGTCCCCCATTATTTTATTCTATTTATTTATCTTTATTGAGATTAGATTATTGTCTCATACACTGCATTTGACCATACTTTCCCCTCACTCTACTTCTCCGAGTTCCCCTCTCCCCCATATTCATTCTGTTTATGTTTTCTTTTCAGAAAAGGGCAGACTTCCATGAGATGGAATACATACACAATAATGATTAGGTGACCAAGAATTAGAGGCTACATAACCAGAGATCTATGGTAAAAACAAATACTACCGATGTAAAACATTAGACAAGCATAGGGTGTCTTATGGAAGAATGGCAGGAAGAATAGCAAGACATGGAAGGTACAAGAATAAAACAAGAAGACCGAGACAACAAATCAAGGCCTATTGGGGGATGCAAAGATTGAACCACCAAGCAAAGAACATGCATGAACTTGACCTAGGCCTCCCACATATATGTAACCAATGGACAGCTTGCTCATCAAGTGGATGCCCTAGTAAGTAGAGAGGGGGCTGTCTTTGACTTAGACTCTGATGCCTGCTTTTTTTTTTTTTTTTTTTTTTTTTTGCAATTCTCCCTAAGGGTGCTGTGTGGCATGACCTCAATAGAAGAAGTTCTCAGTTCTGATTCCATTATATGTGCTGGAGTGGGATGGTATAAGAGGGCTCTCCCCTTTCCTGAGAAGAAAAGGAGGAGGGATAGGGTAAAGGGAGTTAGATAGCTGAAGGGTAGGATCCAGAGGAGGGGGGGGAAGGTGGCTACAATCTAGTTGTAAAATGAATAGATAAATAAACTTAAAATTTTTTAAAAGATCCCCTGTCGGCCAATGGTGGTGAGGGCAAAAGAGAGAGGAGGGCATCTCTTCCTAGCCAACACCACCATATAGCAGCCCAAAGGATATCTGGCCCAGAAGGGGTCACAAGAGCAAGACAGTTGTCCCTGTCCCTCATATGCACAGCACTCATGAGAGCAAGCTCTGTACCTTTCCATAGTAGAACTGGCCATGCAAGTGGGGGTTGCAGGTCCAGAACCCGGCCTACCCCAACATCTACCCCATGGATGAACTGCTGGAGTTCAAGAAGAGGTCAGTTCCACAACCCAGGACTGTAGGATCTCCATGACACAGGACAGTTACAGCATTTCTGAGAGAAGTTACAGTGAAGTTTGAGCAATAACAGAGTAGCAGAAACCAGGGACCTTGTACCACACCAAGGAGTCATTGTAATGAACATTTGCAAGCAGAATGTGTGGACAAAGGGGAATATTATGGAATATACTAAGATACACTGCAGCTTCCTAAATGAGCTGTTATTTTTTATTCTGGGACTGATGTGAAACTCACAAAATAAAAATTGTTTCAATAATTTTTTTAAAGAAACTATAAATTGAATGACACTCAGTGATACATTGATATCCTCATAGATCAGTTCCTTTTCAGCCAGCATAAGAGAAGCTTCCCCCCACATCAGATTTGAAAAATGCAGAGACAGAGAGTGAGGCATTACACATGCACAGTGATACTATAGAATATATAGCTCTAAATGGGATGTCTCCATCAAAACCCTCCCAACAGAGTTCAGGGAACACCACAGAAAAGGAAAAGGAGGAAGAATGTTTAAGAGTCAGAGGGGACCAAGAACACCATGAAGATGAAATTTTTAATTAGATAATATATTTAATAACTATAGGCACTTGGTCAACAGTCTTTCCTCAGAAACACCTCCAACATAGGTCTTTAAGGTAAATTGTCTATTGCACTGTTATGATGCTTGAGACTTTCTTCTCTCTGGAGCCTCAGTTGTCCATAGACCAACTTGGTTAATTTGCATTAACCACTCAACCACTCTACCTCAGTCTTTATGGCTGCTCACAGTTATGTTCAGGATGCTGTTTGAACAGGTAGAACCTCATTAGTCAAAAGTTGTGCCACAAGATTTAGTCCTAGGCTTTTTGCTGAATTGCAGAGGTCTTCTCTGCTCATCAGCTTTTTTTTATGCCTCAGGAAGAGCTGACTGTATTTTTTCAGCTCTATTTGAAATCAACTTTTCAGCTCTCCTCTATTAGCTCCACTAAATGATACAAGCCGTCTTGCATCTTGTCCACTAGCATGGGAACTCTAGGGCTCCACTTACTTTGTTTTTAAAGAGGGTCTGTCCTTGTTTTACCTGGTTTTAGCCTAATCTGGGTTCTGCCCACTTTGTAAGGCTATTAGCAGCTGAAAACACTGCCAAATCATAAACCCTGTTTTTAGTCCATATACTGCCATGCCAAGTGCCCCCAAATGCCAGGTTGATCTTCAAGCCCTCTTTTAAGAGACTGTATCAGAAGCCCCTAGATATTCTGTAAATATCATTTATATTACTCTAATTCCCCTTACAACACTAGGAGAATAATTTCTTCTAAATCAACTGAGCAAAAAAACATATGAACTCACCTCAACTGAAGCAGCAAGTAGAGGGCAAACCGGGATCATCACCATATCATCTGCATAAATATCACAACTTTCAGTTTAGCATTTTTATGGGCCTCAAAACTTATGAATGAGTGGGTCTCTGATTCTCATGCCTTCTCTTGGGACTCTTTTCCTTCTGTCAGTTTACCTTGTTCAACTTACATTTGATCATTTTTTTAATTGTATTATATTTTATTATCTTTTGTTGTTATCATTTAGAAGCCTGTTCTTTAGTTTTTTCCTCCATAAATTTATATTTATTTCTTTGTTCATATTTATATATTTAAAATATTTATATATTTATTCATTTTACATCCCAATTGCAGTCCCAATCTCTCCTTTCCTTCCAGTCCCACCCTGCCACCCACTTCCCCCATTCATTCCTTCCATGAATGAAAATCCTCCTGCCCCAGGATACCAACAACACCATGGTACATCAAGTTGCACTAGGACTAAGTGTGTCTTCTTCTGTTGAGGCCACACAAGGCAGCTCTGCTAGGGAAAATGAATCCAAAGGCAGGCAACAGAGCCCAAGTAATAGATAGCCTCTGCTCCAGTTGTTACAGGACCCATGTGAAGACAAAGAACCCATCAGCTTCACATGTGTAGGGAGTCTAGGTAGAGCCTATGCATGCTCTTTAGTTGGTGGATCAGTCTTTCTGAGACACCATCAACACAGGTTAGTTGACTCTGTAGGTTTCTTGTGATGTCCTTGACAGCTCAAGTTCCCTCAATCCTTCTCTTAACTCTTTCACAATACTCCCTCGTTCAGTCTAATGCTTGGCTGTGGGTCCCTGTATCTGTTTCCTTTATCTTCTGGATAAAGTATCTCAGATGACAGTTATGCTAGGTTCCTATCTGCAAGAATAGCAGGGTATCATTAATAGTGTCAGGAGTTGGCTTTCTCCCATGGATTGTGTCTCAAGTTGGGCCAGTCATTTGCTGGCCATTCCCTCAATCTCTGTTCCATCTTTTTTCTTGTACATCTTATACATCTTGTAGGTAGCACAAATATTGGGTCCAGGGTTTGTGGGTGTGTTGGGGTCCCCTTACAACCACTGGAAGTCCTACTTGGATGCAGAGAGGTGACCACTTCAGTCTCCTTAACCCTGGTTGCTAGGAGTCTCAGCTAGGGTCACCCCCATATCTTCCTAGGACCCTTCCTGATTCTAGGTGTTCAGGTTGTCTCAGAGATGCCCCCCCAACCAATCATCCTCTCTCCAAGCCCTCTAGTCCCCAATACCCACTCTCTCCACATCTGATTCCGCACCCTGGTTCCCTACTCTACCCCCTCTCCCACACAGTTCCCTTTCTCTCTCCACTTCCTATGTCTATTTTATTTCTTCTTCTTAGTGAGATTCAAGCATCATTCCTTCAGTCCTCTTTGCTACTTTGCTTCTTTGGGTCTGTGGATTGTAGCATGGTTATCTTGTACCATATGGTCTATATCCAATAATAATTGATTGTATATCATGTGTGTCTTTCTGGTTCTGAGTTAACTCACTCAGGATGAAATTTTATAGTTCTATCCATTTGTTTGCAAATTTTATGATATCCTTATTTTGAAAAATTGAGTAATATTCCATTGAATAAGTTTACCATAGTGCCTTTATCTATTCTTTGGTTGAGGGATATCTGGGTTGGATCCAGTTTCTGGCTAATACAAAAAAGCTTCTATGAACATAGTTGAGTAAACATCTTTTTGGTGTGGTTTAGCATCAGTTGGGTATATAGTCAGGATTGGAATAGTTGGATCTTGAGGTAGAACTACTCTCAATTTTCTGAGAAACAATCAGATTGATTTAAAAAGTGGTTGTACAAGTTTACTCTCCCACCTGCAATTGAGGAGTGTTTCCTTTGCTACACATGTTTTCCCACAAGTGTTGCCACTTGAGTTTTTGATCTCAGCCATTTTGATGGGTATAAATGGAATCTCGGTGTTATTTTGATTTACATTTCCCTGAAGAATAAGGACACTGAGTATTTCTTTATGATTATTGACCATTAGGGATTCATCTGTTGAGAATTCTCTATCTCTTGTACCCCATTTTTCATCTTTATTTATTACTTCAGGTTACATCTCCATCACAGTGTCCTCTTTCCACTCCTCCCAGTCTCAGCCTCCCATCCTCTACCACCTATCCTTTCCAACCTACTCCTCCAGAGTGGAGTGTCCCTACATATCAGTCCCATGCCCCAGTTCAGCAGTCATATGAGGCCCAAGAGCCTCCTCATACACTGGGAGCCTAGATTTTTAATTGGATTATTTGGTTTGTTGGTGTTTATTTTTTTGAGTTCTTAAAATATTTTGGATATGAGTCCTATGTCAGATGTAGGATTGGTGAAGGTCTTTTTCCAAACTGTAGCCTGCCATTTTGTCCTCTTCACAGTGTACTTTGCCTTAAAGAAGCTTCTCAGTTTCATGAGGTCCTATTTATTAATTGTTAATTAAATGTCTGAGTTGTTGGTGTTCTCTTCAGGAAGTGTGGTGACCACCAAAGATCTGTGGGGGAGAGGATCTAGGGGAAGGGTGTTGAGTCACAAGGGAGCCCATGCAAAATCCTAGGTATCAGACCTCAGAAAGCAGACTCAAGTTGCAGATCTAACTTTATTGTTTAGTGCATATGGCTTTATAGGATTGAAAGGATAATCAGATCATCCCATGCTATCCTCAAGCAGTGATGGCAATCATTCAGGTTGATGCAACTATGAGAAAATGTGGGGAGCCTCAAGAGACTTCTGTAAAGAAGGAGGAAGAAGTCACAGCCCTAGGTTAGGATCCATTTTGAGACTTCACTAGTGGGCTTGGCCTCCTTAGTAGATCTACACTGTGTGCAGTGTATATGTATCATTTGAGGAGCTATAGGAGCCTCTGATGCCTCATTTATCTCTCCCTATACTTCTCCATAAGGATTACACTCGGCACAAGGAAGTTGTCTCCTGTACATATTCATTCAAAAATATTCTGTACTTTCTCTTCTGTTAGATTTAGTGTATACAGTTTTATGTTCAGGTATCTGATCCAATTGTACTTACATTTTCTTTAGGATGATTCATACGGATCTACTTGCATTCTTGTACATAAAAACGTCCAATTAGACCAGCATCATATGTTGAAGATTTTTTCTTCCATTCTATGGTTTTGTGTTCTTTGTCAAAACTCAAGTATACATAGTTGTGTTGATTTATTTCCATGTCTTCAATTTGATTCCATTCATTAACCTGTCTGTTTTCATGCAAATATGAATATTTCATTACAATTGCTGAAAATCCTGAAATCAAGTATGGCAATACCTCCAGCAGTTCCTTTATTGTACAAGATTGTTTCTCCTATCCTTTTAAAAAAATTTACAGATGAAGTTAAGAATTGTTTTCAAGGTCTGTAAATTATTATGTTGTAATTTTGATGAGAATTTCATTGAATCTGTATAACGCTTTAGATAAGATGATCACTTTTACTGTGTCCAACCTAAAAATCCATGACCATGGGAAAATTTTCTATTTTATGATATCTTCTTCAATTTCTATCTTAATAGACTTAAAGGTCTTGTCACAAAGTTCTTTCTCTTGGTTAGAGCTATGACAAGATATTTTATATTATTTGTGCCTATTGTGAAACGTGTTATTTTCCTAATTTCTTTCTGAGCCTATTTATCATTTGGATAAAGGGGCACTACTGATTTTTTTTTTAGTTAATTTTTTTTTATCTAGCCACTTTGCTGAGGGTGTTTATCTGCAGTAGGATTTTTCTGGAAGAATTTTGGGGACCACTTATGCATACTATCATATCATCTGCAAATAGGGTAATTTGAAATCTTCCTTTCCAATTTGTAGCCCTTTGATCTTCTTTAGTTTTCTTATTGCTCTAGCTAGAACTTCAAGAACTATGTTGAAGAGATATGGGGAGAGTGGGCATCCTTTCCTTGTCACTGATTTTATAGGAATTACTTTAAATTTCTTTCCATTTAATTTGATATTGACTATAAGCTTACTGTCTGTATATTACCTTTATTATATTTATGTATGGTCCTTATACACCTGATCTCTTCAAGACTTTTATCATGAAGGGGTATTGGATATTTTCCAAGATTTTTTCAACATTTAATGAGATGAACATGTGAGTTTTTTTCTTTCAATTTGTTTGTATGGTGGATACATTGATGGATTTTTATATGTTGTAACATCCCTGCATCTCTGAGATGAAACCTATTTGATCATGGTGGATGATATTTTTGATGTTATTTGGATTCAGTTTGTAAGTATTTTAATGAGTGGTTTTTAGGGTTTTGTTTTGTTTCTTTAGTCAGTATGTTCATGAGGAAAATTTGGCTGAAACTCTTTCTTTGTTTAGTCTTTGTACTGTTCAAGTAACAGTGTGACTGTGAGTTCATTGAATGAATTTTGCAATCTTCCTTCTTTTGGTATTTTGTAGAATTGTTTGAAGAATATTGATGCTGACCCTTCTTTGAAAGTCTGGTAGAATTCTTTTCTAATACCATCTAGACATGGACTGGTTTGGGTTGACAATTTTTTTGATTCTGTTTTTTATTCTCTTTGTTTCTAAGTTATTGATTTCCACCCTGAGTGGATTATTTCCTGCCATCTACTCCTCTTGGGTATGTTTGTTTCTTTTTGTTCTAGAGCTTTCAGATGTCCTTTTAAGTTGCAAATATGTGATCTCCAAAATTCTTTTATGAAGCACTCACTGCTATGAATTTTTCTCTTAGCAGAACTTTCATTTTATTTCATAAGTTTGGGTATGTGTGTCTTCATTTTTATTCAATTCTAGAAAGCCTTTCTTTATCTCTTCACAGCTCCAGAGTTTATTGAGAAGAGTGTTGTTCAGTTTCCATGAGTTTATAGGCATTCTTCTGTTTCTTTTGTTGTTGAAGTCCAGTTTTAATCCACGGTGGTCTGATAAGATAAAGGAGTTATTTCTATTTTCTTGTGTTTGTTGAGGCTTACTTTGTGAGATAGTATATGATCAGTTTTGAAGAAGATACCATAAGATACTGAGACCTTAAGGCTTATTTTTTTGTGTTTGGGTGAAATGTTCTGTAGATGTCTGTTAAGTCCATTTGATTCATGATATGTGTTAATTTCACTATTTCTCTGGTTAGTTTCTGTCTCGATGATTTGTGCATTCATAAGAGTGGGACATTGAAGTGTTGCACTTTTAATGTGTAGAGTTTAATATGTGATTTAAGCTTTAGTAATGTTTCTTTTGTGAATGAGGTTGCCCTTACATTTGCCACACAAAGTTTTAAATTAAGATGTCATCTTGATACATTTTTCCTTTGATGAGTATGAAGTGTCCTCCCCATCTCTTTTGATTAATTTTGGCTAAAAGTATATTTTATTGCATACTAGAATCACTACTCCAACTTGCTTTTTGGGTCAGTTTGCTTGGAAAAACTTTCTCCAGTCCTTTACTCTGATATAATATCTATCTTTGTTGCCAAGGTGTGTTTCTTTTATGCAGCAGAATTATGGATCCTGTTTTCATATCCATTTTTTTAGTCTGTGTCTTTTTATTGGACAATTATGTACAATGATGTTGAGAGATATTAATGACTAATGATTGCTAACTCCTTTCATTTTGATATTGGTGGTAGAGAGAGAGAGAGTATGTGTGTGTGTGTGTATGTGTGTGTGTGTGTGTGTGTGTGTGTGTGTGTGTGTGTTTTGCTGGTAGGCCACTACTTATTTCCTGTGTTTTCCTGGGTGAAGTTAGCTTCCATGAGCTGAAGTTTTCCTTTTAGTATATTGTGTAGGCCAGGATTTATGGATGGATAATATTTAAACTTGGTTTTGTTGTGGAATATCTTGTTTTCTCCCTCTATGATGATTTTTTTTTTCTGGAAATAGTATTCTCAGCTGACATCTGCAGTCATATAGGGTCTACAAGATATCTGTTCAAGGATGTCTGTCTTTAAAGTCTCTGTTGTGAAGTCAGGTGCAATTCTGATAGGCCTACATTTTATGTTACTTGAAAATTTTCCTTTGAAGCATTTAGAATTATTGCTTCACTCTGTACATTTAATGTTTGGAATGTTATATTATGGGAGTATTTTCTTCCATTTGTCCAATTTATTTATTAATGTTTTGTTTACTTCTTGTATATTTATTGGCATCTCTTTATGTAGGAAATGTTTTCTTCTAAGATTTTGTCAAAAGTATTTTCTGGGCATTAGACCTGGGATTATTTTCCTTCTTCTATTCTTACACTTCTTAGAGATACATTTACAAAGCCACTCCTGAATATAAGGCTCAGGGAGCACTGCTGAATTGGAGTTAGAAATATCATAAGAGCCAGAATTTCAGGGAATTTTCTATAAAATTGTTTCTTCAAAGAATGGGACAAGCTATGACATTAAAGCCTTACCATTAGTCCAACACAGAGAGACTTCAACACGGCTGCAGGTAGGGAGTTGCTGACAGTTTACCACCTGAGTCTAGTGGCAGGTCTCAGAGGGGCCGCTTGGCACCCCACCAATTTGACAAAGGTAAGAGAAGTAGTTCAGGGTCCTATTGAGCCACTGTCCATGTTCCTTGAGAGGTTGATGGAGGCCTATAGGCGCTACACTCCCTTTGACCCAACCTCTGAGGGACAACAAGTGGCTGTGGCTATGGCATTTATAGGACAGTCAGCTCCTGACATTAAGAAGAAATTGCAGCATATAGAGGGGTTGCAGGACTATACTTTGCAGGATCTTGTTAGAGAGGCAGAGAAAGTGTATCATAAAAGAAAGACTGAGGAAGAGAAGCAAGAAAGAGAGAAGAGAGAGAAAGGATAGGCGGGATCACAAACAAGAAAGAAACTTGACTAGAATACTGGCCGTAGTTGTAGGGGAAAGAGAGAGAGAAAGAGCAGTGCCTAGATAGACAGGGAACCTGGGCAATAGAAGACCAGACAAAATGGGAATGGAGAGATGAAGAGACACCTGTTGGAAAAAGATCAGTGTGCCTAATGTAAAGAAAAAGGACAATGGGCTTGATATTGCCCAAAGAGGAAGGGCAGGACCCCTGTGGTCCTGGCTCTCAGAGAAGATAATTAAAGGCGATGGGGCTCGCACACCCTCCTGAGCCTAGGGTAACCCTGAACGTGAAGGGGTCCCCTGTAGACGTTCTGGTGGATACTGGAGCAGAATATTCAGTTCTGAAAAAAACCATTGGGAAAATTAAAGACAAAAAGACCATAGTTGTGGGGGCAACTGGACAGAAGCAATATCTTTGGACTATATCACTAATGGTTGACCTGGGAAGAGGACGGGTGTCCCATTCCTTCCTAGTCATTCCTGAATGCCCTATGTCTTTGTTGGGAAGAGATTTATTGACATAGTTAAAGGCACAGATTCAATTTACTCAGGTAGGACCAGAGGTAAGGTGGGGAAACCCTACCTCTGTAATATTGGCCTTAAGACTAGAAGAATACTGGCTCCATGAGCTTCGAGGGCAGCAGTAAGTGCCAGATATCAGTGAGTGGCTAGCAGAATTCCCAAAGGCTTGGGCTGAAACTGGAGGTATGGGGATGGCATAGAGAGTTCCTCCCATCATAGTGGGACTGAAGACCAGCAACTCCCTTATTGGGGTACAGCAGTACCCAATGAGTCTTGAAGCCAGAGAAGGAATTAGACCTCACATTCACAGACTGTTATAACAGGGCATTCTGGTTCCTTGCCAGTCACCATGGAACACCCCCCTATTACTGGTATAGAAGCCAGGCACATGATTACAAGCCAGTACAAGATTTAAGAGAAGTCAATAAGACAGTTCAAGATATCATCCAACTGTGCCCAACCCTTACAACCTTCTTAGTTTGCTTCCACCAGAGAGGAATTGGTACACTGTCCTAGATTTAAAAGATGCTTTTTTTCTGCTTGAAGTTACATCCTGACAGTCAACCCATCTTTGCTTTAGAATGGAGAGATCCTGACACTAGATTGGTGGGACAACTGACTTGGACCAGATTGTCATAAGGATTCAAAAACTCCCCTACCCTCCTTGATGAGGCTCTTCATCGAGATCTGACCTCTTTCAGAGCTGAAAATCCTCAGATAACTTTGTTGCAGTACGTAGATGACTTATTTTTGGCAGCATCAAACAAACCTGAATGTCTGCAAGGAACCAAGAGACTGCTGGCTGAACTGGGTGAGTTGGGATATCGGGCTTCTGCTAAAAAGGCTCAGTTGTGTAAAACTGAGGTCACCTATCTGGGATACACCCTACAAGATTGGAAGTGGTGGCTGACAGAAGCTAGGAAAAAGACTGTCACCCAGATCCCTGTCCCAACCACCCCACGCCAGGTAAGAGAATTTATGGACACTGCTGGGTTTTATAGGCTGTGGATTCCGGGGTTTGCTACACTGGCAGCCCCTTGTATCCCCTCACTAAGGAGGGAGGAGGGTTCACCTGGACCCCTGAACATCAGAAGGCCTTTGAAGATGAGTAGAAATTGGAAAACATGTGGACCCTCTTAAATTGCGCCTACATCGCAGGCACTCTTGAAGTGAAGGACAACAACCCCCATGCTCCAGCAAAACTTACTTGGATGGTCCTGTCAGCCACTCGAGATCCCATCTGGTCCATCACAGAACAACATCCACCATACACCTGGTGGCCGCAAATGACCCCTGACCTGTGTAACTGGCTGCAGGATTAGACAACTGGGATATCCCTACCCAGGAACAGGGAGATGAGTTTCCAGAATGTGATGGAAAGCCAACCTGTGGGAAAAAAGCCCTGTGATGGTACAAGACTAGGGGATTGGGGCATGGGCTGCAGCCACCCTAGACTTAGGGCCAAACTCCGGGACACTCATATATATATATATATATCCCCGAAATGGTAGGAGTTGCCATCAGGCTTACCAATGTGGAGGGGAAGACTCCTATTTCTGCAGTGTGTGGGGATGTGAGACTACTGGAGGTACTTACTGGAACCCTAGCTCCTCCTGGGATCTGATACAGGTAAAAAGAAACTCCACTTTACCCGCTCTAACATCAAATACTTGCAAAGGCTACCAACCACCTTCCGGAATTGAGACTCGCCCAAAAGGGACTTGGAAAGGAGAGGTACCCTGACTCCAGTTCTCCTGTAACCCCCTGGACATTTGGTTTACTAACAAAGGTAAAGGGGCACAAAGCTGGTTACAAGGAAGTACCTGGGGGCTGAGGCTATACAAGTCAGGATATGATACTGGAGTAATTTTACTATAAAGCTAAAAATTAAAAGCCCTCCTGCAGAGCCTGTGGGTCCTAATAAGGTACTCTCTGAACAGGGCCCTCCAGCCCACGCACCCACACCCACACTAAAAGAGATTCAGACTCCATCCAAAGCTACCACTCTGAGCCCTGTAACGGGACTGTACTCTATCACTCTGGCTCCATCTTCTACAGGACAAAGACTATTAAATTTGATCCAAGGAGCTTTTCAGGTTATAAATGGGTTGATCCTCAACATGACAGATTCTTGTTGGCTCAGTTTAACTTCTGGACCCCCTTACTATGAGGGCATCGCAGTGTTGGGTACTTTTAATAACACCACCAGCCATGATGCCTGCTCATGGCATGAGAAGAACAAACTGACCCTAACTGAAGTATCAGGGAAAGGGAATTGCTTAGGAAACCTACCTGCTGCCTATAAACACTTATGCAATAAGACCCTGAGGTCTCCAAAAACTTCTGATACCATATACTTATATCCTTGCATAGATAAAAGGTGTGTCTTCAGCACAGGATTAACTCCCTGTGTTGCCACTAATGTCTTTAATGATAACAAAGTTATTGTGTATTAACACAGCTTATGCCTAGAGTACTCTATCACCCCAAAGATACCTTTGTGAATGAATTTGATTTCCGCCCTAAGCAATTTAAGAGAGAGCCTATTTCCCTGACTTTAGCTGTAATTTTAGGATTAGGTGTGGCAGCTGGCGCCGGCACCAGAACGGCTGCCCTAGTGCAGGCCCCTCAATACTTTCACCAATTAAGAGTAGCAATGGATGAAGATTTAAGAGCTTTAGAACAGTCTATTAGCAAGCTTGAAGAATCCTTGACTTCACTTTTAGAGGTAGTTTTACAGAATAGAAGACGTTTGGACCTGCTGTTTTTAAAAGATGGAGGACTGTGTGCCGCTCTCAGAGAGGATTTCTGTTTCTATGGTGATCATTCTGGAGTAATAAGAGACTCCATGAGTAAACTTAGAGAAAGGCTAGACAAAAGACAGAAGGACCAAGGGGCACAACAAGGATGGTTCAAGGGCTGGTTTAGTAGGTCACTTTGGATGACTACGCTGATCTCGTCCCTTATGGGACCGCTCCTGATTCTGCTTTTAAAGCTGACTATAGGACCCTGTGCTTTAAATAGGTTAGTTACTTTTGTTAGAGAAAGGGTAAGTGTCATACAGATTTTAATTCTGAGACAACAATATAAAGGGTTATGGGAGCAAGATAATAATGAATATGATGACACAGATGTGTAGGTTCTAAGATTAGAACAACGGACAAGAGAAAGTGGGGAATGAAAGGAATGGAAATTTTTGAGACCCCCCCGCCCCAGCACATAGAGTGGAGCTAGGCCAGCTATGTTCCAGGAACTTAGCTGATCACAAAAAGGGCAGAACTAAGAATGCAGGTCAGCCGGTTCAAGAGGGAGCACTAGGTTCCAGGAACTAGCTAACTACAAAGTAGATGGTTGAGTAAGATTATATTCTTGAGAAAAATAAGTATAGGGTGTTCCCTGCATGACTAATTGAATGATGGGTGGGTACTCTCCAGCGGTATTCCCCCTTACCCCCCTTGTATTCCCTCTCACCCCCCTTGGTTTGTGTTTTTTTCCTTTAAATACTCTACACTCCCCCAGCTTGGGGTCGGACTCCTCTACCCCTGTGTGGGAAAGGAGTTTTTTAACCTCATTGTGCTGATCCCGAAATAAACCACTTGTGGCTTGCATCAAGATGGTTCTCTTGTGAGCTATTGTGTGGCCGGGTTATTCCTAGTCTCAGGTGAGGGACTTCCCTCTCGGGGATCTTTCAGACAGAGACTCTTCTCTTCCTGTCTCACTTGCCATCCTCCTCATCTGGCAGAGAAATTCACATCATAGTCTTATCGGGAGACTTCACCATCCTGTACTGATCTATTTCATGTCTAAGGACAGATTCTACCTGGTATTCCCTAGCTTCTAGATGACGAGTTATCTCCCTTTGGAGCTCAGGGCCTTGGGATTGGACAGAGCACTGAGGCAAGAGCCTACAGGCCTAAGGCATCTAAATGGTGAGCCAAGAAACTTTTCATCTTGTAAATAATTGGACTGTATAAACTGTCTTAAGATCTGACGAATGAAATTCAGAGACTTTAAGACTGAAAGATTTGATGAAGACCAGCCATACATAAGGATCTAAGCCCAGAGGAAAATATTCTTTTGAGAAACCTTAGGTTATTGTTAAATGTTTGAATTGTAGGTATTAGAGTGTTATAGATTAGGTTTTAGAGTTAGGGTTCAGGTTTTAGGATTTAGGAACTTTATAGTCAATTGTTAGGTAATTGATAAGTATTAACACATATTTGCTTGATAAATAAGAATTTACTCCTTCAGGTGGTGCCCAGTGGTAGTTAGGAATTATGAGTAGTTTGGTTTTCAAAGCAGTTGAGGAAAATACAGGTTTAAAGTTATGACAGAGAATATCAACTTAGTGACAATTATTGATGAATATTTTCAATCAAGGTAGATATGTTGTTATGTTGCTTTTCCTTTTTTGCTTTACTGGATTATCAAAAGGGTTAATCATACTGCAGTTTTGGAATTACAAACTTACAAATACAGGTTGAGGAAATGATCAAAAAGATTAATCATACCATGGCTTTACAATTTCAAAGCTTACAAATACAGGTTGATGAAATGAAAAGTACTCTATCAGAGTCAGTGAATATAAAGGAGAATGTGTCACAGGATGAAAGAAAGAAACAGAGAGAGTCACAACACACTTGGCGACCATCCCCTGCTCCATGTACCTTTGCCTCTAGGTATGTAAGGCCACCACCCATGGTGCCAAAAGCTAAAAACAGTGGTAATGTGGAGCTAAGTGCTCTGTCCCCAGAGGAGCTGCCTGTTAATACACAGGCACGGTCAGCTTTTCCAATGATTTATCAAAATACGCCTGGTGTTAATGAAGGTCCACCCAGTCACGAATTAACACGGTATCCAAGTAACAGATCAGAAATAATTCAAACAGTCTATTATGTCTTATAGTTTACATTCATCCTTTGTTAAGCAAATGCTTAAAAACTGGGTAGTGTATAGTAGAGTCATTCCTCAATATTGGAAGGGACAGGTATCAGCTGTGCTGGAAGGATTCCAGCAATTATAATGGTTATCATGGTGGAGACATGAAGCTACCTTATTTGAACAACAAAATATGACAGGGGGAATAAATATCCCAACTGTGGTAGGTTTAGTGTTAGCATATATTGCATAGGGAACTTGGAATAAGGCTGGACTTTTAAGATAAAAGACTTCATCTTTTATCTTAAGTGAAATGTTCTTGGGAGCTCACCAATGACCAGGACCCCCTTGATCTTGCTGCTGGGGGCAGAACATGACCCCTGGTGTGGCCGCCCTCCAGAGGTCAGAGGTCTGTTGTCATTTCACAGCTATCAGTGAAGGGCATCTGAATGACAATCCTCTGAGGCTCTTGTCCACATCTGTGGACCGCCTGTGAATTCTCCCTTCTGCACAAAGCTTTTTTGAAAAAGACTGAGCCACCAGAACTAACTTTGAAAGTGCACAAAAGCTTCTGCCAACAGGTGAAGATATATAAGGCAGAATCCATATGAACATTCTCTCCTGTTCCTGATTTACTCAAGTTTTTCTTGACTGACAAAATAACATGTATCACGATCTCACTGGAAAATTTCACCCTCTGATGTTGATCTGTTTTGGGTCTGAATCTGGACAGATTCTCCCTGAGATTCTAAATCAGTGAGCCCCCTGGGAAACTTTCATGTGTTAATTTATCTTAAGACCACAAGGGGACAAAAGATATTCAAAGACTTTAAGAGACTTTAAAACAGAAAAATTGTATGAAGATCAGCCATCCATCAGGACCCAGGCTCAGAGAAAAATATCCTTTTGAGAAACCTTAAGTTAATATTAAATGCTTGTATTATAGATACTAAGAAGTTTTAAATGTTAGGTTTCAGAGTTAGGGTTTGGAGTTAGGATTTAGGAATTTTATAGACAATTGTTAGGTAATTGTTAATTATTGATAAATATATAAGTGATAAATAAAAATTTACTGTTACACCCAACTGATAAAATACTTGCTGAGGGTAGATATGCTGATGTAAGAGAATAAATTCATGTGGATGATATTACAATTGAACAACACAATAATACAGATTTAAGGGCCTGGGATAAAATTTAAGAGAAAAAATATATTTCATATATTAAGATTACACAAGGTCCTAGAGAAATCTTTTTTGTTGTTGTTGTTGCTTTTTTTTTTTTTTAACAGAGGTTGACTTCAGCTATGGAGAGAGATGTGCCAAGCCCTGATGTCAGACAAGAGTGAATAAATACCTTAGCTTTTGAAAATGCCAATGCTGACTGTCAAAGAATAATTAGGCTATTAAAGGCTTGAGGACCCCCAATAGAAAATTGGATAAGAAAAACAACTATGATTAGTCCTCAAAATCATCAGGCTAATATCGTAGGACAAGCTATTGCTTAGGGTCTTAATTGATGATATAAATATCATGAATTTGGTCATTTCCAAAAAGATTATATGGTTTCAACTTCCAAAGCTCGAACTGTTTTCAGTGCTCAAAATGAAAGGCATCTTGACTCTATAGAAAATGGTCAAAACAGAGAATGAATGATTTCCATTAACAATGGAACGTCAAGGGCTCCAGGATCTTTAATCGGTGTGGAAAAGGTAAGTACTGGTCCTGGGATTGCAAATCCAAAACAGATATCAGAGGTAAACCCTTTCAGGGAAATGAGGTGATGGGCCTATTGGTTCAGGCCCCTCAAAACAATGTGAACCATCATCCATCATCCAACCAGAAAGAAACAAACAGGCAGGAGGAACACAATTAACCATTGCTGATCTTTAACAGGCTACTGAAGGTACTACAGATTTGGATTTGACCACAGATGAGTCTAAAACATTATTCAAACCAGATAAACCTTATATGTTAACCAGTGGTGTTTATGGTCCCTTACCCTCAGGGACAATAGGATTAATCTGTGGAAAAAATGGATTAAATTGTCAAGGATTCTTTATTCATCTGGATGTTATGGATGAAGACTTCAAGGAAAAAAATAAAATTATAAAATCTATATGGAAAGAGATGACAATTAATGCAGGGGACAAAATTGTCAGATGGCTAATGTTTCCTTACATCAATGGTAAGTTTATTCCAATAGACAGAATAGGAAAAATTGGGAATACTGAAACACATGTATTTTGACAAACAATGGTAAATGATAAGAGATCAATACTAAAAATACGAATGAATGGTATTGAAATAAAAGGATTGATTGACACTACTCCAGTGCTCACAGGAATCTTGGATTAAAATTGGCTACTTCAAATGGTGCCTACACATTTTATACGAATTGGTAAATTATCACATGTTAAACAAAGTGTACATTGGAATAAATGTGTTGGACTCGAAGGACAAATAACAAAATTAAGATGTTATGTGGCTTATATGCCTATAAATTTATGGGGAAGGGAACTCTCACAAAAATGGGGTACTCAAATTAGTATCCCCATGGTCTCAGAGATAACAAATGATGACATTATGGATACTTTTGAGGAAGGTATTGATATGAGTACTCAAAAACAATTGCAAGCTATTTCTAATGTCCAAATAAAGGACACCACACGTATTGAGTTTCCAAATTTATACTAGGAGCCACTACTGAAATTCCAACAACCTTACCCTTGAAATGGCTATCCAATAAGCCTGAGTGACAAGAGTACTGGCTCATAACAAAAGAAAGAATTACAGGCATTAGAACAATTAGTACAAAAACGGCTGGAGGCTCATCATATAGAATAGTCTAACAGCCCATGGAATTCTCCCATGTTTGTAGTTAAAAAGAAATCAGGAAAGCAGAAGTTGGTAACAGATTTAAGAGCTGTAAATAGAATGATTCAACCAATGAGTTCTTTGCAGCCTGATATACCTTTACCTTCTCTATTTCTAAAAGCATAGCCTTTAATAGTGATTGATTTGTTGATTTTTCTCAATTCCAGTATATAAAAATGATTGGGAAAGGTTTGCTTTCTCTGTACCTCCTCTTAATAACAGTAGACCAATCAAGAGATATCATTGGAATATGCTTCCACAGGGAATGTTAAATAATCCAACATTATGTCAATATTTTGTACAACAACCACTAGAAATAATTCATAAACAATTTCATCAATCTATTATCTATCATTATATCGATGATATTTTGTTGGCTGATTCTGATACAGGTAATTTAGAGAATTTATTTAAGGAAGCACAGAGAATTCTGCAACTTTGGGGGTTACAAATTGCTCCTAAAAATTACAAAGAGGAGATTCAATAAACTATTTGAGTTATAAGATAAGTCAACACAAAAAAAAAATAAGTCAACACAAAATAAGACTACAAAAGGTACAGATCTGTAGAGACAAATTGAAAACTCTTAATGATTTTCAGAAACTGATGGGAGATATAAATTGACTAAGGCCTACCCTTGGTTTAAGTACTTATGAGTTAAGTAATTTGTTTCATACATTACAAGGGGATTCAAATCTAAACAGTCCAAGATGTTTAATTGCTGAGGCAGAAAAGGAATTAATGTTGGTAGAACAAAGATTACAAATGCATACATATATTGAATTGATCCTAAATTTAATTGCATTTTGGTCATTTTACCCTCAACTCATTCTCCTACAGGACTCATTATACAACTGGAAGATAAGATTATGCAATGGATTTTCATGCCAAATGAACAAAGTAAAAATCTGCAGAGAGAGTTGTATTAAATATAGAAACTTCTGAATTTGTTCCTGACAACATAGAATTGACTTCTTTATTTATACAATTACAACAGGTCATTAGAAGCAGAAATAACCCATTATATATTACTCATATTTGGTCTCATACAGGTTTACCAGTTCCATTGGCACAAGGTAATAAAGAGATTGACCAATTACTAACAGGATATGTCTTAGAAGTCTCAAAATTTCATAAGAAAAATCATGTTAACAGCTCAGGTTTAAAGAGGAAATTCTATATCACTTGGCAACAAGCCAAATAAATAATTTAAAAATGTACTACATGTTCTTTATATAACTAAACTCCATTACCTGCTGGAAGTAACCATAGAGGTATTAGAAAGAATGAAATTTGGCAAATGGATGTGTTTCATTTTACAGAATTAGGAAAACAAAGATGCATACATCATACCATTGATACATATTCAAGATTTCAATGGCCAACTACTCTAAGTTCAAAAAAGGCTGATTGTGTTATTACTCATTTATTAGAAATTATGCCATTTATGGGTGTACTGGCACAAATTAAGACTGATAATGCTCTTACATATGCATCTGATAAAATAAAACAATTATTTACTTATTATAATATAAAGCATGTTACTGGTATACCTCACAACTCTACAGCACAAGCAATTGTAGAAAGAGCTAATCCTACCTTAAAGGAGATGCTTATTAAACAAAAGGGGGTATTAAGGAACCCCAGGGACAGACTATATAATGCTTTAGTAACATTAGTTTTTTGAACGTTGGTGAAAAAGGTACCACTGCAGCTGAAAGACACTGGGTTTTAGAGAAAACTGAAGAATTAAACCAACCAACATACTATAAGAATATTTTGACTTTAGAATGGAAAACTGCAATAATGCTAAGATTGGGACATGGTTATGCATATGTAACTACAGGTAATGAAAAGATATGGTTACCTACAAAACTTATTAAGGTTAGATCTGACCAGAGAGAACCTTCTATTAGCTGAGATATGAATGTCTTCTCTTGATAAGCATATTATATTAACTGTCCAATGTTCATAATATTTCATTACTTCATTTAGCATGAATGGAGCTTATGCTGCAAATGGACTTATAAAATTAATATATGCTTTTCTCCCTCCTAAACTTAAAGAAAAATATTATTTTCAAAACCAAAGACTAAATGACAATAACAACAAGACAAATAGATCAAAGGATCCAACCTAAAAAACTGCTTCAATTAATAATTTTTCCAAATTGTGCATGCAAATCAATTTTGAAGGTTTAGTCCAAAATGATTGATCAAACAGAGATTAAAAGCACAAAAGCTACAGCTAGTTTTCCCAAGAATTGGCCATTTTTTTTTTCAGTTTTTTAAGGGCACCCCCTTAAAATATATTTCCACCTCTTTTCCCTGAAGTTGGGATAAAACTTTTCTTTTTGTTTGCTTTGTTATACATTATATGTTGTGATTGTTTGTCATCATCTAGGATGAATGGATATGATCAATGGATGTAAGAATGGATTTATTTGGGGCAAGGAACAGGGGTAGATATTGGGCAAGGAAAAGGGGTGAATTCAGGGATCTCTTTTTTCTTTTCTTTTCATCATTAAAAATAATTTAAAATATTTCATAAATTTAAGATTACTTAAAAATAATCTTAATTTATGTATATTAATAAGATTTAGAGTTACATATTATTTTGTATATTTACAAATATTAAGGTCAATTTAAGGATAGTGTTCATATATTATTTTGTATTATGGGTAGATATCTTGCCTTATTTTATTTTGATTGTCAAAAGATGTAAATATTACCATATACATATATATATATATATATATATATATATATATATACACTGATAGAAATTTGCTTATTTTATTTATGTATTGCAAATAAATAATTCATATGATTGTTCTTATTATAGACACATAAGAATATTAGGAAAAATTAATTGTTTAGTGAGAAGAGGAAGTGTGGTGGAGTTAGTGATAGCATTTAATACCATAGGGATCTTGGAATAGCAAAAGCCTGCACTTTAAGGTAAAAGATTTATTTCTCACGTGATATGTCCTCAGGAACCCACCAAGGACATATGACATTTTTCAATCATGGGACTTTGAGTGGGAGCATGCCCTGAGGCACCCGCCAGTATCCATGGCAACAGATCACATGGTCTCTGAGCCTCCTGCTGCTCCTAGGCCCTCTGCAAAATAAGCTATGGAGGAACACATTGCCCAGGGGCATGACTTGGAAGCACATGAAAGACTCTGCTGAAAATAATGCTGCCAATTCATTATGACAGGTAAAGATATTTAAGTCAACATTCATGTGGACAGGGACTCTCCTCCTCCTGTCCCACTCACCATTCTCCTCATCTGGCAGAGAAATTTGCATCATAATCTTATCGGGAGACTTCACCATCTTGTACTGACCTGTTGCAAGTTGGGGGAAAGATTCTCCCTGGTATTCTGTAGCTTCTAGATGGTGAGCTGTCTCCCATTATTAATAAATGTATGCTTGATAAATAATGAATTACTGTTACAAACAGGAACATAGACTTTGTTACTTGCTAGTTGAACACTTTTCCCTAGTGGAGCTGCCATGTAGGCCCCAGTGCAAGAGAAAGCTCTTAGCTCTCATATGGCTGCTGAAGTAAAGGGGGGCTGATATGTAGGGCACCCCACACCAGAGGAGTAGAAGAAGGGGGGAGAAAAGGGACAGACGGGAGAGTGAGAGTGGGAGAGGTTGAGGGAGGGGACTGTGATTTAGATATAAATTGAAGTAAAAAATAAACATAGTGATAAAAAAGATATTCTGGAAAACAGACAATTAGAGGAAATGAACAAATATCATAAAGAAAGCCAAGAAATAACAAACAAACAAGGTACAGAAATGAATAAAAACATCCATGACCTAAAAAAGGATAAAAGAAACAAAGAAGACACAAACTGAAGGAATTCTGAAGATGGAAAGCCTAGGAAAGCAAATAGGAATTACAGAGGCAAGCATCACCAATAAAATACAAAACATGGAAGAGAGAATCTAAAGCAAAGAATATATGATAAAATATACTGATAAAGAAAACAAAGAAAATGTTAAATCTAAAAGTTCCTGACAAAAAATAACTATGAAATCTGGATCACTATGAAAAAAATCAAACCACAGAATAATAAGAATAAAAGGAGAAAATTCCTAACACAAACACCCAGAAAATATTTTCAACACAATCATTGGAGAAAAATTTTCTAACATAAAGAAGGAGATGTCAATAAATATACAAGAAGCATACAGAACACCAAAAAGATGCGGCCAGGAAAGAAAGTCCTTTTCCTACATTATAAGCAAATCATTAAATCATCTCCCGATTCCTTTATGTCTACTCTCTGCCCTTGCAATCTCTCCCTTTCCCCAAATGAAAATAAAGAAAACATTTTTTTTTTAATTAACAAATAAAACAAAACATCTTGCTCTGGAAGCTGTAGCTTGTCATAGTAGTCATATAGTCATACACTATACCCTTGTGTCCACACATCTTTACTTGCAATTGTTCATTCAATGAGTCATTGATCTGGTTTCAGGACTATAGCTTTTGCTATACCTTCAATGCTGGAGTCCTCATCAGCTCTTCTCTCATATATCCTCTTGATGCCCTAGGACATCGTGATCCTCCAGCTTTGGATCTGCAGAATCTGCTTTTCCCCACACACCAAAAGTTCATAGATGTAGTACATGATAGTGTGGGCTAACTCAAAGCCCTGGATCTGTGACTGGGTGTTGGTGAGTTTGTCAGTCCACCAGCTCTCCTGTACCTACACAAGCAGGAGAAGCTCTCCAGGATTGCCCCTGCTAGCTCACCCATTTTTGAAGTTGGCAAAAGTCAAAATTAGCTCTCCTTCTCCCAGGCACTCAGGGCAGCTCACCTATGTTCTCTCCACCAGGACCAGCTCTACTTTGATACCCAGGTGAGGTACAGGACCCACTTTAACCAGTGCTGCTGCTGGTAAGAAGTGGGGCTAGCTCTACAGAGTGTAGCAACCACAGAGGTGTGGGGCAAACTCTGTAAAGCTCCTGAATATCAACATAGTCTCAGGTGACAGCCCAGACCAGGGCCATCTGGATGGTCATTGACACTGACTTTTGCTGCTGCAAATCAATGCATTTTCTGTCAAAATTCCAATGAAATTATGCACAGAAATTGAAAACAAATCTAAAATATTTTTTGAAAACACAAAAGATCCAGGGAAACTAAAACCCTGTGTAATTTAAAAAAAAAATATTCCAGAAATTGTCATCAGTTTAGGTTTCAACATATTATTACACAAATATAATACCAAAAATATCTGCATACTCACATATAAACAATTCAGTGGTCAGTGTAATAAAACAGAACACACAAATATAAGCCCTCATTTCTACAGTTCCCTGAATTTTTGCAAAGAGGCCAACAATAAGCACTGAAGAACAGTTAGCATCAAGAAAAATAGAACTTGATCCTTATGTCTCAGACATCATACAACTCAAATCCAAATGTATCAAGAATCTAAAAATAAACTTGATACTAAAGTTCTTGATCTGATAGTGAAGAAGAAAAAATAAGATTGAACTCACTGACAAAAAAACGGGATTTTCTGACCAGGTTCAAAGTAGCACAGGCATTAAAACTATCAATTTAGAAAAGCCTTGGTAATATCCTGTGATGTTGGAGGTCGATCAACAGCTCTTGCCAAAGTCACAACATTATGTAACCCATTCATTGAACAAAGTTTTACTTGGTGACCCAATATGTCAAGGTGGAGCATTGTCTCCCTAAAGACATGGTGACTTCATTTACATTCATTTTAATATATATATATATTAAAATATATATGATGTATGTCATATATATGATATATATAGTGTGTATGTCATGTATATGATATATATCTATATGTATATATCTATATGTATATATATATATATTATGTTCACCAGCCACTACAATCACTTTTATCATCTTAATCCTTCTTACTATTTTAGAATTTGCTGTAACTCTTATTTAAGCTTACTTATTTCCCTGCTAGTAAGTCTCTGTCTACATGGTGATACATAATGGTCCATCAAACTCATGCACATCACATGGTTAACCCAAGCCCATGGCCACTAACAGGGGCTATCTCAGCTCTTTCACTAACGTCAGGACTAGTAATATGGTTTCACTTTAACTCAACAACACTTCTGCTAATTGGCCTAATACTACATTTATTACCCATACTCCAATGATGATGAGACATCTTTCATGAAGGACCTTATCAAGGCCATCACTCACCAATTGATCAAAAAAGGCATTCACTATGGAATAATCCTATTTATTATTTCTTAAATTTTCTTCTTTGCAGGGTATTTCTGAGCCTTCTACCACCCTAGCCTTGTACCTACACACCATCTCTGAGATGACCTTCAACAGGAATCTTACCACTTAAACCCTTAGATGGCCCCCTACTAAATACATCAGCTCTCCCAGTACCAGGACTTTCAATCACATGAGTCCATCATAGCTTAATAGACGGTAAACAAAATAATATGAACAAATCCCTACTAATCACAATTCTCCTTGGACTTTATTTTACTCTTCTCCATGCCTCAAAATATTTTGAAACATAATTCATAATCTCAGAAAGGATTTACAGATCTACATTCTTTATAGCAACCAGATTTCATGGCCTCCACATAATTATTGGATATACATTCCTAATCATTTGCCTCCTTCATCAAATAAAATTCCATTTTACCTCAAATCACCACTTTGGATTTGAAGGGGCAGCATGATATTGACACTTCGTTGATGTAGTCTGACTATGCCTGTATGTATCTATTTATTGATGAGGTTCATACTTCCTTAGTATAATTAGTACAACTGACTTCCAATTAGATCTGGTGAACTCCAGAAGAAAGTAATTAACCTTCTTCTAACATTCATAATTTATTCCTCATTATCAACCCTCTTAATTTTAATCGTGCTTCGAATTTCTCAGCTTAACTTATACAAAGAAAAAGTAAACTCTTATGAATGTGGTTTTGACCCAACAGGATCAGTCCATCTTCCATTTTCCATAATTTTTTCTAGTTGCAATTACATTTCTTCTGTTTGACCTAGAAATTGCCTTACTATATATATATATATATATATATATATATATGTATATATAAACACATTTGTATACATATATATACAAATATATATATTGTATACATACATATATATATAACAGTAATCGGTTTTCATGTGGTTACTCTTCAGAAGGTAATGGCAAACTTTATAGCTGATAATGCCTCTTATCTATGTTACTAAACATGAGTAAATAAAGATGGTTTCTAACTAAAAGCTTTCCTCCAAAACAGTACCATTCACAGTGCTGGAAGGCACTCAATACACTACTGGAGGAGAAATATAGAAATATTAACCAGCTACAAAACCTACAGGCTACAACAGGGAATAAGGATCAATAAGTACAATAAGAGTATATATATACTCTTAAGACCCTGTCCATGAGATGGAACCTGTATCTGGCTCTACTAGGGTGGACAGGAGGCTGGATCTAGATAGGTTATGATAATAGGGGAAAACCTACTATTTTCTGCTGAAGGAACAAAACAATAATATTACACCTAACCATATGTTCTATATCTGTATATCAATACATCACTCAAACCTCATAATTAAAGCTTCTTACAGAAGATGATAATCAACATAGAGATCACACATATGGAAAAAGTGCAGAAAATAAAAGGATGCTAGAGTCCTTGTAATTAAATAGATGTCTTCCTAAAACCCTTCTCCTCAAGGTTCAGATATATATACAGAAGACAAGCATTTAAGATCCAAAAGTGGTGAATGACTGCATCTAAACATCTACTAAACACAATAGGACTGTACACAAAATTACTCAGTGGCAATGTGACATTATGGCAAGACCTGCACAAATTCAAATCAAATACATCCCTGAAACTGAGAAGGGAAAGAATATATAGAATACCATTCATAAATAAAAAGGTAACTTTAGATGACAAAAATTGGTAAACAAAAAATGAATTTTCATTACTTGAGAGTCTCTGGGTATATTCCAACACATTCCAGGGCATGCCCCATACCGAGGAGTATTTTTCCAAAATAAAAGCAACTTCTTGTTTTATCTTGTGGGTAGAATTTATATGGAAGTATCAAGATAGTACTGAGTTGGTAGTTTCACTCCTATGGGATATCATTCTTATTGATAAAAAGTTGTATGCAAACAACTAAGGGAGAAAAGCAATTATCAATCTGATGCAGCTACAAACTCTTTGAGTACAGTAAGAACTTTCCTTACAGTTATATGTGCTGGCCTGATAATAGTAGGAATGAAACAAGAATAAACAACTTCTTTCTGATTTGAGTTAAAGCCTGCATCACTTAGTGAAAATATACAAGGAACCATTATGACATCAAAAAACCAGTGGCTAGAAAGGTCCTAGAGGCCTTATGGGAGAACATACTACTATTCTGATAAATAGACATAGAATTAAAGTGACTTCTAATTAGTTATTATTATAACTATATATCAATGCATCTCTCAACTCTCATCAGGGAAGCTTCTATTTGCATAATACTGTGATTACCAATATCATGAAACACAATTGGTAAAGGTGCAGAGAATAAGGGAATGAAGAATTCAACCTTAAATAGAACATTTTTTTTCACATGTTCTCTTACAAAGGATGAGGAACCACACCATAAGTGGAGTAGGAAATATTGTTATTGTCAGCGGTGGTAGATGACCACAAAAGTACAAGATTTAGGCACAGAAGAGACATAAGTGTAGCTATGGTAAGCCAAACACACTTCAAAGGAAGTCTGTATCACCAGGAATATAAGGGCAGCAGAATCTAGAGTTAATGAGTGCACAAATAAAATACATAAATAAAAGACCCACAGTAATGTTGATCAACAAGGAAGGATTAATCTGGAAATAGTTGAGGGAGTGGTCCATATGAGTAAAACAACTTTATGAAATTCTCAAAGACATAAAAATTAATTATAAATAAATGAATACAATAAAACCCATTTGTAATTATTTAATTTCCTTGAAGAGATTTTGAAACATCAACTACTTTATGAGATAATACTTGTTAAAGGTTGGTTTTGAATGGGAGTAAAACTTGAAGATGACAGGAAAGCTGAGTGTGATAGTAGTTCTGTGCAGAGGCAACTTGAAAATATTCGCTTTATCACAGACCTCACATTTTCAATTGATGTGGCTTTATACTACCATTCTGCACATTGAAATGCTCTTGCAGCTTCATGGACAATAACAATGTTTTGTTGCATTCAATCAAAAATCTGAACTGAAATACACTCACTCAGCTAATGAGCAATGCAGATTATGGCTTGTAAGCTTGCAGGCAGGCTGGTCCTAAAATGTTACCTGTAAATAAACAATATAAACAATAGTATTCTAGAAACAACATTTTTATCCACATTTTTCAGTACCTCAAATTGTATATTCATAGAAAACACTAGCTAATAATATGTAAACATGGATATTTATGACTATTTCATTTTGTCAACATATTTTCCCTCTTGGCTCTGTATTATATATATATATATATATATATATATATATATATATATATATATAT
>CAJQZJ010027982.1:2462578-2550811 GCA_907164525.1 Lophiomys imhausi | reverse complement strand
TGGTCAAAAGATGTAAATATTACCATGTGTATGTATATATATATATAATTATGTTTATTTTGTTTATGTATTGTACATAAAGAACTCATGTGATTGTTATTGATATAAGCATGTGGATATGTTAGCAAAAATTGTTTAGTAAGAGGGAGGAAGTGTGGCAGGTTTAGTGTTAGCATATAATGGCAAGGGAAATTGGAATAAGGCTGAACATTAGGATAAAAGACTAACTTCTGATGTGACATGTCCTTTGGAACTGGCCAAGGACCAGGATATCTTTGATCTTAGGGATAGGGGCAGGACATGCCCTCAGAGGAGGTCTGCTGTCATTTCACAGCCCTCTGTGAAAGCTTCTGAATGACATACCCTGAGGCACCTGCCCACATCTGCAGACCACCTGTGAATTCATGCCCCTCTGCAAAAGCTTGTTTGAAAAACACTGAACCCAGGGGCATAACTTGGAAATTGCACAAAAGCTTCTGCCGACAGGTAAAGATATTTAAGGCAGGATTCATGTGGACGGAGGACTGGTTCTTTCTACTATTTTTGACTCACTCAACAATATTTTCCTTGACTGGCAGAAAAACACGCATGACAATCTCATTGAGAAGTTTTACCCTCTGATGTTGACCTGTTTTGAGTCTAGAGAGGAGACAGCTTCTCCCTGAGAATTGGGAGTACTTAGACATGGAGCTGTGGGACTTTGGGCCTTTGCAGGCCATAAGTGTCTGACTAGGTTAGCCACCTGGGAAACTTTCATATGTTAATTGGTCTTAAGACCATGAAGGCAGAGGGCAATGAGCAACATTCAGACACTTTAAGAGACTTTAAAATTGTAAAATTGTATGAAGACCAGCCATCCATTAGGACCCACGCTCAAAGAAAAATATCCTTTTGAGAAATCTTAGGTTAATATTAAATGTTTGTATTATAGGTACTAAGAAGTTTTAGGTGCTCGTTTTCAGAGTTAGGGTTTGGGTTTAGGATTTAGGAATTTTATAGACATTTGTTAGGTAATTGTTAAGTATTAATAAATATATGTGTGATAAATAAAAATTTACTGTTACAGGTGGCATGAAGAATTAAATTGGATGGTGAATGGGAGGTCAGGGAGGAATAACTCTAAGGACCTTTTCAAAAATCCATATAGAAACCTACATATTATTCTAGAAACTTCCACATATTGTGTATATATACATATATATGTAAACTTATAAGATGACAATGATGCCACTACTAATGAGACATCACAGGCTAAACAATCAAACAAGCAAAACCAAACAAAGTCTTGGAGTAATTCTAACCAATCAAGTAAAAGACCCATATGACAACAATTTCAAGTCTTAGAAGAAAGAAAGTGAAGAAGATATAAGAAGATGGAAATATTTTTCCATTCTCATAAATCAACTTACATAGCAAAAATGATAATCTTACCAAAACAATCTGCACAGTCAACACAATTCCTATTAAAATTCAAAATTCCAACACAATGTTTTATAGGTCTTGAAAGAAAAATATTAAAATTCATATGAAAAACCAAAAAATCCAGGATAGTGTAAATTTTCTTTTTATTTCCTCAAATGAGTGGTGAGATAAAATCTGTTCCTACGTCTTTCTAGTTTTTGATAAAACTTGCAGGCTGGTTGAATTAAGCAGCTGTGGCCCAATCTCCTCTCCACACTGACTGGTTCAAACTGGCTTCTCTTGGCTTCTGACTGAATTGATTTGCCTGGTCTCAAACTAATTCTGGGAATATATTTTAATCTACTGGCTTCTTCTCATTCTCTGGCTTGTGCTTTTTTCACCTGTTTCTAGTTTGGTCTCGCTGCAACCTGTCTATGAAACTGTCCCAGTATTCAACTCTTGATAAAAAATAAATTTTAGTAGAAAAGCACACACTCTCTCTACATATACTGTTCCAAAGTAGCCTCGCTTTCCTGTCTTGTTCTCCTGAGACTTAGGAGAAACCTATATCTGATTTAACTGTCAAATCTTTCTCTGTATTTTATTCATTGTATTTTATTCAATCCTCTATCTCACCCTCAATTGGATATCACTTTCAAACATGACTGTTTCCTTCTATAAACTAACCTTACCCTAATTGTTTGGGATTAAAGATGTGTACTAAGAGTGCTTCACTAATCCAGCTAGGTCATATTGCAATCCAGAGTATGTCTGGATTCCAGCTGAACCACATGGACCTAGAACTTCTTTGGATGTGATCCCTTGCCAGAGATGTCATGTTGCTTGATTAAAATACCTTTTCATGATACCTAAAACAATCATACACAATAAAAAATATTTAGAGGTATAATCATCCCTGATTTAAGGCTGTACTAAAGATCAATAGGTATAAAAACTACATGGTCTTTCCATAAAAACAGACAGTTCAATTGATGGAATTGAATTGATGACCTAGAAGTAAACCTACACACTTAGGAATATCTGATTTTTTACAAAGAACAAAAGTTACAAAAATGGAAAAAATAAAGCATTTTTTTTTACAAATGTTGCTAGTCTAATTAGATATCTACATTTAGAAGTATGTAAATAGATCCATATCTATCACTCTGCACAAAACTCAAGTAGCAGTGGATCAAAGACCTCAATATAAAATCAGATACACTAAATCTTATAGAAGAGAAATTGGAGAATAGCTTTGAGCATACTAGCCCAGTAGAAATGCTTCCTGAATGGATCATTAATTGCTCAGGAACTTAGATCAATAATTAATAAGTGGGACCTCATGTAACTGAAATTCTTCTGTAGGGGAAAGGACACCATCAATGTTTCAAAATGGTAGCCTACAGAATGGGTAAAGATCTTTACTAATCCTATATTCCACAGAGGGCTGATTTCCAAAATATATAAAGATCTCAAGAAACTCGACATCAACAAATCAAATAACCCAATTTAAAAATGGGCTACAGATTTAAATTGAAAATTCTCATCAGAGGAAATGCTAGTAGTCAAGAAGCATTTTAAAAATGTTCAACACCTTAGTCATCTGTAAAGTGCAAATCAAAACTACTCTGAGATTCCATCTTACATCCATCAGAAATGCTAAGAAAAAACTCAATTGGTAGAACATGCTGGGAAGGATACATAGAATGGGGAACACTCCTCCATTGCTGGTGGGAGTACAAACTTATACAACTACTTAGAAAATTAATTTGGTGGGTTTTTTTTTTTGGAGAAAATTGGGAATTGTTCTATCTCAATACCCAACTATACCAACATTGATTTTCTTCTTGTAGTTCTTTATCACCTGTCCCATTGTCTTCCATGTATACTGATTCAACTTCTACTAACTTTTAGTATTAATCCCTGTCACAATGATATTCCTAAGTTGATTTTTGTTTTAAAATAAACATTACTACATGTACTTAAGGTATACAATATACCCCCTGTTTTTTGTATGCTTGTTATTTTTCTTGCTGAAGTGATAAAAACCCAGGAAAAAGCAACAGAAGAAAGAAATGGTTAATATTCCAGGGTACATATAACCTATCATAATATGGAAGTAAAGGTAGTGTAGTATTAGACAAGAAGAAAATCAATGTTGGAGTGAAGACATGTCCTGGGTAATTATATATTCTCTCAAATGGACAGAATTATACATCATAGCATGCATTGTTTATATGTGTATGTTGTTATAAACTACCATGGCACAGCTATGATATATCAGATAACTTTGTGGAGAGCTATGTTCATGAGAAAAAAACTTCAAAAAAATTCTTTACTTACTTTTTCTGTTGAGGTGTCAAAAATCATCACCATGACAACTTAATAAATACATTCATGATTCCAAAAGATTAGATTTTATGAAAATCATAGTGTGGTGCAAGTTGGTAGGCAAGCATGCAGGCATGATAATGGAGCTGTAGTTAAGAGTTTATAACTGACCTCCAAGCCGGAAGCAGAGAGACAGTTTACTAGGAATTTTATGGGTTTTTGCAAACCCCATCCACAATGGTACACCTCCTCTAAAAAGTCATACCTTCTAATCCTATTCCCAAAATTCCTTCAACTGTAGAGCAATAAATTTTAATATGTGAGTCTATTTCCATATGCCACATAATGTTAATTTATTTCTTTATATAGATGTATGCTTATTAATTACTTCATGATTTTATTTATATCATGTTCAGTGTGTACTATATTCTATCAGTGAGTCATACCTCCAGCAAGAACAGAGAAATTTTCTTCATTAAATAACTATTTGATAATTTTAGCAAAGGAAGTAATTATAAATATATCTTAGTTTACTTTTAAGGGTTTTTTTTTTTTTTCTTGTACTAGGGTTTACAAAAGGGAGTAATCAACTCCAGGGTTCATCAGAATAATCTTTCATAAATTTCAAATATTTATGTAAGAAGCACTCACTTGCATTGGGCATGGTGGTACATGCCTTTAATCCTAGCACTTGGGAGCCAGAGGCAGGCATGATCTCTGTGAGTTCAAGGCCAGGCTGGTCTACAGAATGAGTCCAGGAAAATGAGGGCTGTTATGCAAATAAACCCTGTCTCAGAAAACAAAACAAACAAACAAAAGAACCACTCACAAAACCAAACAAAATGAAAAACAAAAACAGCAACAACAATAGCAACAAAACCAAAAACAAACAAACAAAACTCACTCACTTTAAAATAAATAGACAATTATTTGACAGATTTTATGAAGTTTATGGTGTGTGTTTATATTTTTAATTTTGTAGTTCTTTGGGGGGGTTGGTTGTTTTTTGAGGGTTTTGTTTTTGTCTTTGTTTATTTTTTTTCTTTTTTTTTTCCTTTATTTTTTATTTCTTCAAGTTACATCTCAATCGCTGTCCCCTCCCTATTCCCCCTCCAGTCCCACCCTCCCTTTTTTTATTTTTTTGCCTGTGGGTTTGCTTTCTTTCTTTCTTTTTAAATACATTTATTTATTAATTCATGTTACATCTCAATCACAGTCTCCTCTCTCCTCCCCTCCTGTTCCCACTCTGCTAACCTCTACATCCTCTTGCATCTATCCTACTCCTCCATTGTGGAGGGCCTCCACATATCAGCCCCCCCTCAGTTCATTAGTCACATGAGAGCTAAGAGTTTCCTCTTGCTCTGAGGCCAGACTTGGAAGCTTCACTATGGTAAAGTGTCCCACTATCAGGTAACAAAGTCCATGACTGAGACCACCCTACCCCTACTTGTTAAGGGATCTGTATGAGGAACTAGTTACCTATTCTCTACATTTGTGCATGTGTGGGGTCTAGGTTTTATCTAAGCTTTTTTTTTGTCTTGTTATTTTGGTTAGTGTTTCAGTCTCTGTAAGGCCCTAGAGACCTAGGTTAGTTAGTTCTGTTGATCTTCCTCTGTTGATCTTGACCCCTCCTAGTCTCTCTCTTTTATCTCCCTCTCTTATATAGGATCCCCCCCAGTGTTCCACCAAATGATTGACTGTATGTCTCAGCATCTATAGTGATCTACTGCTGGGTGGAATTTATCATAGGATAGTTATGCTAGTTTCCTGTTCCTTTCAGTCTGTTGGTTGTAGGATAGTTATCCTGTTCTATATGGCTAGTATCCAGTTATAAGTGAATATATACCATGTGTATTGTTCTGAATATGGGTAAGATCACTCAGGATGAGCTTTTTAGTTTCATCTATTTGGTTGTAAATTGCATGATTTCCTTGTTACTGAGATAAAAGGGGTGTGAAATTACATGTCATAAAAATTTTTTCGGTAAATCTATATTTCTTATGTATAGTTTTTGTATTTATGTCAAAAACTGAGTGTTTATAGTAATATGCTTTTATATATAAATTTTTTACTGCATTACATTCAAAAATTATTTCTTTTTTTAATTAAAAATAGATTCTTCTCTCATACAATACATCCTGATTACAGTTTACCCTTCCTCAGCTCCTCTCAAATATGTCCACCTCCTCTCTCCACCAGATTCATTCAATTTCTCTTTCTTCTTCTTCTTCAGAAAATAGGTCTTCAAGGGACAACAGACAAATGAAACAAAACAAGATACAATAAGACATGGCAAAATCCCTCATACCAAGGCTGGACAAGGGAACAAAATTGAAGTAAAATAGCAAGTAGCAAGAGCAGGCTAAAGAGTCATAGATACACCCACTCCACTATTAGAAGTGCAATGAAAAAAACCAACCTAACAGCTATAACATCTACACATAGGACTTGGTGAAGACCCATGCAGACCACAAGCATGCTGATTCAGTTTCTAGCTATGGTGGTCTATTCAAGACAATTCTTTTGGTTTAGAATTGTTTTGTGTTTATGGGATCATGTGCCCTTCCAAAAAAATTAAGGCTTTTCAGTATTTCTGTGATAATATTGAATGCTATTTGGAAGAGGCCTCAATTCAATCTACTGATTTGTTTTTAAACCATAGGTACTTTCACAATATTAATTAATCTAACCTGTGGCAATAGGGATCTTATCATCTTCCTTATTTTATTCCTTTTTTCATCTGATATTTTAAATTTTTTCAGTATTGACATTTTCCACTTCCTTGGGCTTATTTTAAGTGCTTGTTCGTTATGATTGTTTATTTAGAGAGTATGGATATAATTGTTTTCCTTTTCTTACGTATGATCACATTTGTTTGTGACCATGATTAGTGACTGGAAAATCTTCCTAGTGTGCTAATTTTAATAGAGCACACACACACACACACACACACACACACGAAAACCAGCAAAACAACAAAGTCAAAAATAAAAAAAAATAATTATTACTTTAGGAATGTAAAAATCCATAGGGCATTATAATAATTAGGGAATAAAGGCACTAAGATATTTCTGTTGTTTCCTTAGTTTACTCATCTCTCACAGCTTTTTATTCCAATCAAAATGTATCTCCCTATTAAAGAAGTGTTAATGCATGACAGAAAGCAGCTTCCTGCTCATTTCTACCTTCTTATTTACTAACACATTATGAAGTATAATGGACCAAGAACTGGGTAAGATGAGAAAAAACAGATTATATACTACTTTTTCTTATAACTTTTGAAGGAAGGAGCAAAATCTAGGTCATGTTACCATGTTGAAATGGAAAAACACTGTGATTGCTTTAAATATTTGATATCAACATTTGACTATATAGAATTGGAACTCATAAAATGCTATTCTCTCCACATCGAATTGTTGAGTTGTCTGAATCTTGTGTCCAAAACCACAACTTCTAGAAGTTCACAACTTTAATGGCTAAGATATGCAAACAAAACAAAACATTATTTTTCAATACTATTCCCCAACAGTAGATATTTCAATCTTTATCTCATCTGTTCTATGGTGTTCCCTGAACTTTGAGATATAGGATGTATGACATTCATATCCCGTTTAGGGATAAGAACTCTACATTTGTTTATTCACTGCACTGTGACCATGTTTGCTTCATTTTCATAATTACCATTTGCTCCACAAAGAAGCTTCACTGAGTAAGAGTGAGAGTACTACTGTTCTATGTATATAAAGATGCATATTTACCAAAATAACACCTATAGTGCCTTTGAACTCCCCAATCTAAGGATACGTGATACTCTGTTAGGTAAAGTTATAATATTAGTTTAGGTATATTATTAGGTAGGTAAGGTAATAATATCTCTGTATGGAACAAGTCTTACTTGCAAGTAACAGATTTTGGTTGCTTCTGTAATATTCATGTCATCATTGAATAAATACAGCATCATTCCAAACTAGTTTTTAATATAGCTCACAGGGAATAAAGACAGTTAAGAGTGTTGATGTTTTTTTACCTCCAGAAGCCTGATAAAATTAATATTTCATTTGCTATTCTAAATTGAAACTGAAAATTAATAAATTAATGTAGTTACTAGTAAGTATAAACTGTAAGATTAGGCTGGTGAAGCAGCCAGAAGCTTGGCAGAGGAGCATGCAGCCTGGCCCACATGCCTTAACTAATTGCCTAACTTATCTTGGAGAAAGAGCCACGGGACCAAGGGTGGCCTACACCACCTGTAACCTAAACTCTGTTAATTAATATAAGTTCTTATATTAGGTCAGTAGAATTACCAGCAGCTTGGCAGCAGCTTCACATGGTCCCCAGGGGAGTGTAGGAGTCTGGAATCCCAATGGCCTTGGAGTGCTTGGACTGAGGACCTATAGCCACCACAGTCTTTTCCCCAATAATTAAACACACCAAGACCTTTTAATATTTTAACACTTAGCCCTTAGCTGGGCAGACTCTCAATTAGCTACTCTAAGTTAACCCAGATCACCTAATCCCAAACCACCATGTGCCTGCGATTACCTTCTAGCATTCTCCAGACATCTGTCTCCTTCTCTGTCTCCCGGCAGAAAGAGGGTGAGTTTCTGTGTGTGCACAGGGTTCTTGTTCTAATCTTAGGAAGTCCCGCCTTCCTATGCTCTTTCTGCTCATCTAATTGGCCATAAGCGACTTTGTTAACCAATCAAAAGAATGCCTCAGAAGGGACGTTAATCAGATCTCAGCACGGAATCCAGTGTATCAGAAACAATAATAGACCTTCCCTCAACATCTCCCCCTTTAAGTCTACAAAAGGCTCCTTTGCTCCCTTTCTTAATAACAATAAATACAACAATAAAGTAATAATAACAATAAATACAATAAAAAATTATGAAAACTAAAAGGTGTGACATACATTCTCAACATCCAGTCCATATGTATTTGACTAGTTAACTAGGACATATTCTATTGCATATCTCTCTTGATGAGTTTAAGGATCTAAACCTAATTCAACTTCCATCCTAACTTACATTATTAACTAAACCACCTTAACCTTAAAACATCCTTTTAATTCCTAGATGACTTAAAATTTACTGTGATGCTATAACTATGTAGTCTTCAATCACATCAGAAACCTGAGAAGGATACATATATCTGAATAGTTAGGAAGTGCAGAGAAAGCAACTTTCAAAACTATGAAATGACAGACAACTGACTTCCTAGACAGTCCCCAGTTTCTATAACATTGGAGCATCATCTTCAGCCTTCTGGCCAAGCATATCTCACAGACTTAGTTGTGGAGCAGGAAATAAGATTTTCCCATTCTCTCTTTGCAGAATCAGGCCATCAATTTACCTACATTGAGCTCTGGTTCATCTTTGGACTCTATACAGTCTGTTGAGAGAGCAGGGGCATTTTTGCCAGTAGGAATTATCTCCTGATGGGAGATTTCTTGATGCTCATCATCTTCTTTCGAAACAATGGGAACTGTCAGGAGCTGACAGTCTCATGTCAAAGAATTTTTAAAATAATAAAAATATCTTTAAATGCTACATTCTACTGATCTCTTGAAAATTTTTAAGACCATCTATCCATATCCATTGAGTAAGAAAATGTTGCTTGTCTCTAACAACTTAATATCTGATTAACTTAGAACCTCTGAGATTAACTAACCATCTTAATAAAATCACAACTTTGAGTGACTATCAACTTGCATTTCTTAATTATCCTAAACAGTTTGTGATAGTTACTGTCAAAAGGACTAGAACTTCACATTGCAAATTTAAGAATTACATAGGTACAATACCTAGTCAAAATATAGCCTTAATTTTGTATCAGTATAAAAAGAACTATAGGAGTAGATTCAATAATCTATCCTTTTATCTTATCAATTATATATTACATATTGATATTCCCCCTTTTTTCTTTTCAAGTCTTCTCCCCCTATATAAGAGAGAAAGGATAAAGAAAGAGAAAGAAATCCCTGAGCCTAACCTCCTACACCTTGCTTAACAAGACCATATAACAATTTGTAACCATTCCCCCTAAACGACATCTATCACCCATCAAATAACCAAAGAATCATCCACCCCACTTTTTGGAAATGGGACGTCGCTCTCTTAAAACATCTTCCTGCTGAATTGAGATACAGAAAACCTGTTTAGGGGCCCAAATAAAATGAAAAAAAAAAATTGGTTAAGCAAGTAAATTGTAACATTTGTTGTTCAGTCTCTATGCTCAGCAATTTGAAGGTTCTGAGCAAATTATAGTTCGAAGCTGGACTTTGGTAGGAAAGTTCAGAGCTTTATTGACGTCCTGTCTGGAACAGTCTTTGAGGCTTGAGCAAGCTGTTTGAAGTTGTTCTGAATGCAGATTTTTGAGGAAACAACTATTGAGGCAGTCTATGAGGCTGGATCATTTGAGTGAGTGTCTAGTCTTCTTTGGATTCTGGTCCCATTGTTCTGAAAATATATAATTTCTCACAGTTAACATATAGCTCTGCAATTGCCAAAATGCCTTGGATGTGCAGGATGCACAAATAAATTACGAATATGTTCTGTTCTTTGAATAAAGGAAAGATTTTTGTTAAGTCTCCATTCATGCCATAAGGAGATGGCATGTAATATCTTTCCTAGGGCAAATTGTTTTTGGCAATAGCAAAAAACAATTTTTTATTTTTCAAAAGAAATCTTGAAAATTTGAAACTAAAATTTATCTTTAAGTGTATATAAAACATTCTTTTTAGTACCTCTAGTGTTCTACCAGCAGGTAATGGAGTTTGGTTATACCAAGCACATGTAGGACATTTTAAAATTATTTCCCTGGCTTGTTGCCAGGTAATAGAGAATTTTTTCTTTGAACGTGAACTGTTAACATGATGTTTCTGATGAAACTTTGAGGCTTCCAACACATTTCCTATGAGTAATTGGTCAATTTCCTCATTTCCTTGTGCCAGTGGATCTGGCAAACCTGTATGAGAGCGAATGTGGTTTATATATAATGGGTTATTTCTACTTCTGATGACCTGTTGCAATTGTATAAATGAAGAAGTTAATTCAGTGTTATTGGGAATAAATTCAACAGTTTCTATATGTAACACAACTCTTTTTGCATCTTGAGAATCAGTAATTATGTTAAGAGACTCTGGAAAATCTAATAACATCAAAAGGATTGCAAACAATTCTGCTTTTTGAACTGAGGTATATGGACTTTTGATTACCTTGATGATTTTGTCTGTCTTATAACCTCCCATTCCCATCAAGTTAGCATCAGTATAGAAGATTGGTGAATCAGGAATTGGTGTTCCCTTTACAATATGAGGAAGAATCCAATTAGTTCTTTTTATAAATTGTATACATTTGCTTTTTGGATATTTGTTATTAATTTCTCCCAAATAATTACTGCAAGCTCTTTGCCAATCTTCATTGATTACCCACAATAACATAATCTCAGCACTAATAAGAGGCGCTACTATTTCAGCCGGGTCCATTCCTGATAATTGACGTAGTCTTATTCTACCCTTTACAATAAATTCAGATATCTTTTCTATGTATGTCTTTAATTTTTTACTTTGTTTATATGGTAAGAAAATGCATTCCATAATACTATCTTCCCATTACATAATAAGCCCCATGAGAGAATGAGTTGATGGTAAAATACCAAAATACAGTTAAGTTGGGGATCAATTTGATCTATGTATGCATCTTGCAATCTTTGTTGTACCAACATTAATTCCTTTTCTGCCTCAGCAGTTACATATCTTGGACGGTTTAGATTTGTATCCCCTTGTAATATTTGAAACAAATTAATTAACTCATAAATACTTAAACCAAGGGTGGGCCTTAGACAATTTATATCTCCCATTAATTTTTGAAAATCATTAAGAGTTTTCAATTGGTCTCTGTGGATCTGTACGTTTTATGATCTTATTCTCTGTTGACTTATTTTATAACCCAAATAGTTGATTGAATATCCTCTTTGTATTTTTTCAGGAGCAATTTTTAACCCCCATAGTGGTAGAATTCTTTGCATTTCCTTAAATAAATTCTCTAAAATAACTACATCAGAATCAGCCAACAAAATATCATCCATATAATGATAGATAATAGATTGAGGAAACTGCTTATGCATTATTTCTAATGGTTTTTGTACAAAATATTGACACAGAGTTGGACTATTCAGCATTTCCTGTGGAAGTACATTCCAATGATACCTCTTGATTGGTCTGATATTATTAAGAGTAGGTACAGAGAAAGTAAACTTTCCCTATCATTCTTATGCAATGGAATTGAGAAAAAGCAATCTTTTAAATAAATTGCTACTAAAGGCCATGATTTTGGTAATAGAGAAGGTAAAGGTATACCAGTCTGTAAAGGACCCATAGGCTGAATTACTCTATTCACATCTCTTAAATCTGTTACCATTCTCCATTTACCTGATTTCTTTTTTTACCACAAACACAAGAGAATTCCATGGGTTGGTAGACTCTTCTATATAATGAGCCTCCAGCTGTTCATTTACCAATTGCTCAAGAGCCTCCAATTTTTCCTTTGTTATGGGCCACTGCTCTTGCCACACTGATTTATTTGATAGCCATTTCAAGGGTGGGGCTTTTGGAATTTCAGCAGTGGCCCCTAGTCTAAATTTGGAAACTCTATACGTGGGGTGTCCTGTGTTTGGACACTAGACATAGCTTGAAGTTGTTGTTGAGTACTCATATTAATACCTTCCTCAAAAGTATCTATAATATCAATTTCTGGGGTGTCCTGTGTTTGGACACTAGACATAGCTTGCAATTGCTGTTGAGTACTCATATCAATACCTTCATCAAAAGCATCCATCATTTCATCATTTGTTATTTCTGACACTGCAGGAATATTAATTTGAGTACCCCTTTGTTATAAGAGATCACTTCCCCATAAATTTATGGGTACATCTGCCACATAATCTCTCAACTTCCCTGTTTCCCCTTCTGGTCCCACACAGTTAAGCCATCGTACACTTTGTTTTAAATGTGATAATTTACCAATTCCTATAAAATGTGTAGGAACCTTTTGAAGTGGCTAGTTTGGATTCCAAGACTCCCGTGAGAGGACAGTGACATCTGCTCTTGTGTCAAGCAATCCTTCTATTTCAATACCATTCATTTGTATTTTTAATTTTGTTCTCTTATCACTCACCATTGTTTGCCAATACATGATTTCCAGTGTTTTCAACTGCTCTGTTCTGTCTTGGTGTAAGAAAACAGCAGCAGTTGGGCAATTTTGTCCCCTGCATTGTCATCTCTTTCCATATGGGTGTCAGAATTTTAATTTCTTCCTTGAAGTCTCCATCTATAATACCTGGAAGAATAAAGAATCCTTGACAAGTTAATCCATGTTTTCCAAATATTAATTCTATTGTCCCTGATGGTAAAGAACCATAAATACCAGCGGTTAGCACATAACATTCATCTGTTTTGGATAATGTTGTAGATTCTTCTGTGCTCAAATCTAAAACTGTAGTACCTTCAGGAACCTGTAAAAGATCAGCAATCGTTAATTTTATTCTTCCTGCCTGTTTGTTTCCCTCTGGTTGGATGATGGTTGATTCACATTGTTTTGGGGGGCCTAAACAGGTAGGCCCCTCCCCTCATTTCCCTTTAAGGGGTTACCTCTGACATCCGTTTTAGCTCTACAATCCCGGGACCAGTGTTTACCCCTTCCACAATGAGTACAAAATCCTGGAGACCTTAACCTTCTATTGCTCTTAAAAGCCATTCATTCCCTTCTACGACCATGTTCTGCAGAGTCCAGGCACCTATCATTTCGAGTTCTGGAGGATTCAGCCTTAAGATATCTTTGGAAATGACCAAGTTCACCATTTTCAAAGCACTCATTAAGACCCCCTTGAAACTGCTTATGCTATGACATTAGTCTGACGCTCCTGAAAACCAATATCAGCTGTTTCTCTTATCTATTCATCTACTGGGGCTCCTCGAGCTTTTACTGGCCTAATTGCCCTTTGATATTCAGCATTTGCATTTTCATATGCCAAGGCATTTATCAAGTCCTGTCTGGCATCAGGGTTATCTACATCTCTCTCCACAGCTGAAGTCAATCTCCCTAAAAAGTCTGAGAAGGTTTCCTGAGGATCTTTTATTATCTTGGTAAATGAAGTAAACCTTTTTCCAGCCTCAGCAACCATATCCCAGGCTCTCAGAGCTGTAACATGATATTGCTCTATCACAAGATTTTCAAATTGAGTCTGTAACTTTATGTCAGCATAAGGTTCCTCACCTACCATATGGTGAGTTGTGACATTTATTCCCCTTGCCGTATTTGTTGCTCTAATTTTGTGGCTTCACGTCTCCACCATGACAACCAATGTAATTGCTGGCTACTTTCTAGCACAGCTGATATCAGTCCCTTCCAATCTTGGGGATTGATTCTATTTTGTATAGCCCAATTATTTAAAATCTCTTTAACAAATGATGAGTGCATTACATAAGACACAATAAACTCCTTAAATCTTTTTACATCCAAAATGTCTATTGATGCCATGTTAACTCCTCATGAAGTTGACCATCATTATTATCAGGCCTAATTTGAAACATAACTGAAAAAGCTAATGGTGATTGTGCAGTACCACACAGCTCCTCTGGGGAGCACTTGGTTCTACATTAGCACCATTACCTACCTGGTTTTCTACTGGTACATGTGGTGACTGTAGAGACCTAGCTAGAAAAGAACTTGGCATTTTGTCAGTTCCAGTCACCTGCCCTGCCAGAATTTTCTTAAGATCCTCAATCTGCATTTCCATACTTTTTAATTGTGTAACAGACATCTTCCTTATGACAAACCAATAAAAGAAAACAAAGTAACAGCATAAAACATCTGGTCTGATTGAAAAACAGTATAGAGGTCAGAAGTAAATATTGCCATATTGTCAACAACCAGCATCATAGTTTCAATATCTGTGGTTTTCTCTATAGTTTTGAAAATAAAATTACCCATAATGCCTTACCATGTTAAGTGCCACCTGAAACTGTAAATTAATTAATTAATGTAGTTATTAGTAAGTATAAACTGTAAGATTAGGCCAGTGGAGCAGTCAGAGGCTTGGAAAAGGAGCAGGCGTCCTGGCCCACATGCCTTATCTGGTTGCCTGATTTATCCTGGAAAAAGAGCCCCAGGACTAAGGGTAGCCTACACCACCTGTAACCTAAACTCTGTTAATTAATGTAAGTTCTTATATTAGGTCAGTAGAATTATCAGCAGCTTGGTGGCAGCTTCACCTGGTCCCCAGGGGAGTCCGGATGTCTGGAATCCCAATGGCCTGGGACTGCGTGGATTGAGGGCCTATAAGTCACAGTCTTTTCCCCAATAATTAAACACACCAAGACCTTTTAATGTTTTAACGCTTAGCCCTTACCTGGGCAGACTCTCAACTAGCTACCCTAAGTTAACACAGATCACCTAATCCCAAACTGCCATGTGCCTGCAATTACCTTCCATCATTCTCCAGATTCCTGTATCCTTCTGTGTCTCCTGACTAAAAGAGAGTGAGTCTCTGTGTGTGCACAGAGCTCCTGTTCTAATCTCAGGAAGTTCCAATATACTCTTTCTGCCCAGCAAATTGGCCATAATTGACTTTTATTAACTAATAAAGAAAATGCCTCAAAAGGGGCAGTAACCAGATCTCAGCATGAAATTCAATGTATCAGAAAAAAATATTAGCTCAACACTAAATAATATTAAATATAGTTACTTAGAATGTTCTGGTATTTTGAGAATATGTGTGCAGTATCTTAAGATTAAGGTAAAAATGTTGAAAAAATTACTTTGAAAGTTGTTATGCTATTCTGTATTACGTTATTATGGTTTTCCTATATTTTATGTGACATAGGGTCTTTTACTGCTTAAATCTTTATTGTTTCAAATTTTAATATATGAATAGTATACTTATGTTGACATGTGTTATATATACTCGAGATAAATTTATTTATGTAAGAAATAATATGACAAATAAATTCTTATGTTTTGGATAATTTACTATTTGTTTTGATTTTCTTTGCATATTTAATGAGGAACAACTGTATCATGTGATTTTTGATATATTTTGTACAAAAGAGATATGGCTCTTCCATTTTTGTTGAAAAAAAAGTTATTGACTAGAACTTCGAAAGAAGCATTACAAATTTACATATAAAATTACAACAGTAAAACTATATGAAATAAGAAATTAAATTAAATTAATTTAATTATAATTATTTTAAACTAATTACTAGCTGACTACAAGAAACATAAAGAGATAATTTTTGTGGTATATTTAGTATATTAAAGAAACTATTTACCAAATAGCATTCTTTTTAAAAAATTATTTCTTCAAGTTACACTTCAATCTCATTCCCATGCCTACTCCCCCATCTGGTCGTACCCTCACAACCTCTTCCCCCTCAAATGCCCCATCTAGTTCCTATTTTGTTTAAGTTATATATTTCCCCCCCCAACAACTCCCCGTTTCAGTACAACAAATGGTTCTTTCTTTGAAAGCAACAAATACAATACAAAACAACAGAAATAATCAGGCCACAATTTTGAGAGTTACAGGGCGTAGCATACATTCCCAATGTCCAGTCCATATGTATTTGGCACCTGACTTTAACATTCTACTATCCAACCATCTCCATGAGTTTAAAGCTCTATATCCATCTTGGCTTCCACCCTAACTTGCATCAGAATTTTATCAACCTCTTCTTAGATCCAGAACACCCTCTTAATTCCTAAACAACTTAAAATTTAACTATGAGACTCTATCTAGTCTTCAACCACATCAGAGACCTGAGAGGGATAAATATATCTGATTTTACAGGAAGTGCAGTGCCAGGAGCTTCCAAAACTAAGAAATGACATACCTGTGGCTGCCTGGACAGTTTTCAATTTCTCTCCATACATGACAGCATCAATCTTCAGCCGTTTGACTCTGTTTCTCTGACAGACATTAACTGTAAAACAGGAATTATGAAGGACTTGCTTACCCTATCTTGGCAGAGCTAGGCTGTCGACTTACCTGCTTCCAAGTTTTGTCATTTTTGAAGAGCATTCTGTCTACAGTTGAAGCAAGGGATTTTTCTTGCCCAGTGACAGGCTTGCCACTAAATTAACCATCTCCAATTGGATATTCTTTGATGCTCAATTTCTACTTGGAGTAGAATAGGGGGTGCTGTCAGAAGCTGATATGTTTCAATAAAAAAATCTTAAGTTAAGAAAACATCTTTGAAAACCATATTCTGCAGATCTCTTGAGGTTTTTAAAGAACACATGTCAATCTCCTTATATTTGGATAAGCAAATGTTGCTTGTCTCTTAGGAACTTGATTTCTAATTAACTTGGAAAATAATTGTTTGTAGGCAGAAGCTGATCTTCAGGGCTTTATGGAAGTTCTGGCTTGAGCAGTCTGTGGAGATGAACATTCTTATCGATTTTGAGTTGTTGTGGTTGTAGGCTTTTGAGGAAACAGCTATTGAGGAAGTCTGCAAGGCTGGATCATCTGGCTACTTATCTTTTTTGGTGTCTGATCTGTTTTCTTCTGATGTTTCAGTTGTCCAGTTGTCCCTGGATTCCTTAGATGGATACTTTTAATCTCCTATAAAGTTAAGAACAGAGCTCTGCCTTAATCCTAACTCTGGGACACTATTTTTTTGGGGGTGGGGGGAGTAGGTAATATTTTTCCTGAAGCAAATTCACTTTTTTTGTTTTAGGATTTTTTTTTTTGTATTTGTGGAATTTTCTTTTTTAAAATATTTATTTATTACTTCAGGTTATATCTCCATCACAGTGTCCTCTTTCCACCCCTCCCAGACCCACCCTCCCGCCCTCTACCCAATATCCCTTCTATCACACTCCTCTGGAGGGTAACGTCCCTACATTTCAGCAGTCATATGAGGGCCAAGAGCCTCCTAATACAGTGGGGGACTTACAAGGCAGCACCACTAAGGCAAAGTGTCTCATTGACAGGAAAAAAGTCAATGTTCATGTTCCTTTGGTGCATTGGTTGCAGAATAGTTATCCTGTAATATATGGCTAAAATCCAACTATAAGTGAATAGATCCCATGTGCATCCTTCTGAGTCTGGGTTAGCTGACTCAGGATGAACTTCTCTAGTTCCATCCATTTGGCTGCAAATTGCATGATTTCTTTTTTCTGGTAGCTGAGTAGTAGTCCTTCATGTAGATGTATGACAGTTTTTTTTTGATCCATTCTTTGGTTGAAGGAGATCTGGGTTGTTTCCACTTTCTAGCTATTACAAATAAGGCTGCTATGAACATAGATGAGGAAAACTTCCTGGTGATTTAGTGAGGAATCATCTGGATGTATACCCAGAAGTGGAATGGCTCTGTCCCGAGGCAGAGTTATTCCGTTTCTAAGATATCTAGAGACTTACCTCCACAGTTGTTGCACACGCTTGCACTACCACCAGCAATGGAGGAGTGTTCCCCTTTCTCCACATCCACACCAGCATCTGCTGTTGTTTGAGCTTTTGATCTTAGGCATTCTGACAGGTGTGAGATAGAATCTCAGAGTCATCTTGAGTTGCTTTTCTCTGATGATTAAGGATGCTGAGCATTTCTTCAAGTGTCTCTCAGCCATTAGGGATTCCTCCTTTGTGAATTCTCTATTTAGCTCTGTTCCCCATTTTTTGATTGGATTATTTGGTTTCTTGGCATTTAATTTCTTGAGTTCTTTGTAAATTCTGGATATTAGCCCTCTGTCAGATGTGGGGTTGGTGAAGATCTTTTCCCAATTTGTAGGCTGTCGTTTTGTTTGAATGACAGTGTCTTTTGCCTTACAGACACTTTTCAGTTTCATGAGGTACCATTTATTGATTTTTATTGTTAGATCCTGAGCTGTTGGTGTTCTGTTCAGGAAGATGTCACCTGTGCCAATGAGTTTGAGGCTTTTTCCCTCTTTCTCTTCTAGTAGATTTAGTATGTCTGGCCTCATGTTAAGGTTTTTGATCCACTTAGACTTAAGTTTTGTACAATATGATAAGTGTGGGTCTATTTTCCTTCTTGTACATGTCAACATCCAGTTGGACTGGCACCATTTATTGAAGATGTTGTCCTTTTTCCATTGTACTGTTTTGGATTCTTTGTCAAAAATTAAGTGACCATAGGTGTGTGAGTTCATTTCTGGGTCTTCAATTAAATTTCATTTATCCACTGGACAGTTTCTATACAAGTACCATGCTGTTTTTATTACTATTGCTCTGTAGTCAAGCTTGAAATCTGGGCTGGTGATACCTCAAGATGTTTTTTTATTGTACAGGAATGATTTAGCTATCCTGTTTTTTTTTGTTGTTCCATATGAAATTGAGAATAGCTTTCTCCAGGTCTATAAAGAATTCTGTTGGTATTTTGATAGGAATTGCATTGAATCTATATATTGCTTTTGGTAGGATGTCCATTTTTATTATGTTGATCCTACCTATCCATGAGCATGGGAGATCTTTCCATCTTCTAAAGGCCTCTTCCATTTTTTTCTTCAAGGGCTTGAAGTTCTTGTTGTACAGGTCCTTTACTTGCTTGGTTAGAGTTACCCCCAGGTATTTTATATTGTTTGAGGTTATTGTGAAGGTAGTTTTTTTCCTTATTGCTTTCTCAACCCATTTGTTTGTTCTATAAAAAGGGCTTCTGATTGTTTTATCTATTCTGTTTCATTTTTGTTGTTGTTGTTTTTGTTCCATATTAAGTTGAGAATGGCTTTTTCCAGGTCTATAATGAATTGTGTTTGTATTTTGTTAGGTAAATTGCATTGAATCTGTATATTGTCTTTGATGGGATGGCAATTTTAATTATGTTGACCCTACCTAATCATGAGCATGGGAGATCTTTCCATCTACTGATGGCCTCTTCAATTTCTTTCTTCAAAAACTTGAAGTTGTTGTTGTATAGGTCTTTCTTGGTTAGAGATACCTCCAGGTATTTTATATTGTTTTGGCTATTGTGAAGGGTGTTGTTTCCCTAATTTCTTTCTCAGCCCATTTATTTGTTGTATAAAGAAGGGCTATTTATATTTTTGAATTAATTTTGTGTCCAGCCACCTTGCTGAAGGTGTTTAGGTGTAAGAGTTCTCTGGTGGAATTTTTGGGGTTGCTTATGTATACTATCATATCATCTGCAAATAGGGATAATTTGACTTCTTCGTTTCCAATTTGTATCCCTTTGATCTCCTTTAGCTGTCTTATTGCTCTAGCAAGAACTTTAAGTACTATTTTGAAGAGACATGGTGAAAGTGGGCATCCTTGTCTTGTCCCTGAGTTTAGAGGAAATGCTTCAAGTTTCTTTCCATTTAATTTCATGTTGGCTACTGTCTTGCTGCATATTTCCTTTATTATTTCTAGGTATGGTCATTGTACGCCCATTTTATCAAGGACATTTTGCATGAAAGGGTGTTAGATTTTGTCAAATAGTTTCTCAGCATTTAGTGAGTTGATCATGTGTTTTTTTTTCAACTTTTTTATATAGTGAATTACATTGATGGATTTTTGTACCTTGAAACATCCCTGCATTCCTTGGATGAAGCCTTCTTGATCATGGTGTATGATACTTTTGATGTGCTCTTGGATTCGGTTTGCCAGTATTTTATTAAATATTTTTGCATCTATGTTCATGAGGGATTTTGGTCTGAAGTTCTCTTTCTTTGTTGGGTCTTTGTGTGGTTTAGGAATCAGGGTGACTGTGGCCTCATAGAATGAGTTTGTCACTGTTCCTTCTGATTCTATTTTTGTAGAAGAGTTTGAAGACTATTGGTATTAGCTCTTCTTTGAAGGTCTGGTAGAATTCTGTGCTAAAACCATCTGGCCCTGGGCTTTTTTTTTTTTTTTTTTTTTGGTTGGGAGATTTTTAATGACTGTTTCTATTTCCTTAGGGGTCATATGACTGTTTAATCTATTAAACTTATTTTTATTTAACTTTAGAAGGTGGAATCTATCCAGAAAATTGTCCATTTTGCTTAGGTTTTCAAATTTGGTGGAGTATAGATTTTCAAAATAGGACCTAGAGATTCTCTGGATTTCTTAAATGTCTTTTGTTATTTCTCCCTTTTTATTTCTGATTTTGTTGATTTGTTTTTTTTCCCTCTGCCTTTTATTTAATTTGGCTAAGGTTTTATCTATTTTGTTGATTTCCTCAGAGAACCAACTGTTGGTTTAATTATTTCTTTGTATTGTTCTTTTTGTTTCTAAGTTGTTGATTTCAGCCCTAAATTTGATGATTTCCTGCCTTTTGCTCCTCTTGGGAGTATTTGCCTTTTTTTTTTTCCCAATTCTTCCAGTTCAGCTGTTAATCCACCAATATGAGCTGTCACAATTTTCTTTTCGAAGGTGCTTAGTGCTATGAACTTTCCTCATAGCACAGCTTTCCTTGTGTCCCATAGTTTGGGGTATGTTGTGCCTTCATTTTCATTGGATTTTAAGAAGTCTTTGATTTCCTTTTTTACTTATTCCCTGACCCAGTAGTCATCCAGTAAAGAGTTGTACACTTTCCACGCGTGTGTAGGCTTTCTTTTATTACTGTTGTTGCTGAAGTCCAGCTTTATTCCATGGTGGTCTGATAAGATACAAGGGGTTATTTCAATTTTCTTATATCTTTTGAGGCTTGCTTTGTGTCTGACTATATGCTCAATTTTGGACAAGGTTCTGTGTGGTGCTGAGAAGAAGGTGTTTTCTTTTGTGTTTGGGTGAAATGTTCTGTAGCTATCTGTTAGGTTCATTTGGTTCATGACCTCTGCTAGACGTATTATTTCTCTGTTTGGTTTCTGTCTTGATGATCTGTCCATTGTTGTGAGTGGGTTGTTGAAGTTTCTCACACTAATGTGTAAGGATCAATGTGTGGTTTAAGCTTTAGAAGAGTTTCTTTTACAAATGTAGATGCCTTTGTATTTGGGGCATAGATGTTCAATATTGAGGTGGCATCTTGATGAATATTTGCTTTAACAAGTATGTGTTACCCTTCTCTATCTTTTTTGGACTAACTTAGTTGAAAATCTATTTTATTTTATATTAAGATGGCTACTCCAGCTTGCTTCCTGGGTCCATTTGCTTGGAAAACCTTTGTCCAGCCCTTTACTCTGAGGTAGTATCTGTCTTTGTTAGTGATATGCATTTCTTTTATGCAACAAAATGATGGGTATTGTTTATGGATCCATTCTGTAAGCCTGTCTTTTTATTGGGGTTGAGTATATTGATGTTGGTGGGTATTAATAACCAAAGGTTGCTATTTCCTATTATTTCGGTGTAGGTAGGGGTTGTGTGTTTCTTTTGGTTTAGCCCCAGTGGAGGTTTTTTGTGTCCTCTGTTTTCTTGGGTGTATTTATCTTCTATGGGTTAGAATTTTCCTTCTAGGATCTTCTGTCGGGCTGGACTTGTGGTTAAATACTGTTTAAATTTGATTTTGTCATGGAATATCTTTTTCTCTCCATCTATGTTGATAGAGAGTGTTGCTGGGAACAGTAGTCTGGCTGGGCATCTGTGTTCTCTCAGGGCTTGTAGGATATCTGCCCGGACCCTTCTGGCTTTTAAAGTTTCTGAGGAGAAGTCAGGTATAATTCTGATGGGTCTGCCATTATATGTTACTTGACCTTTTTCTCTTACAGCTTTTAATATTCTTTCTTTTTTTCTGTACATTTGGAGTTTCAATTATTATGTGGTGAGAGGAGTTTCTTTTCTCATCTAATCTCCTTGGTGTTCTGCATAACTCTTGGAATTTTATTGACATATCTCTCTTTAGGTTTGGGAAGTTTTCTTCTATGATTTTGTTGAAGATGTTTCATCGACCTTGGAGTCAAGAGTCTTCTCTTTCCTCTATGCCTATAATTCTTAGGTTCCGTCTTTTCATTGAGTCCTTGATTTCTTGGATGTTATGGTTGAGAACTTTTTTAAGGTTTCTCATTTTCTTTTGTTGTTTTACTTATTTCTTCCATTGAATCTTCCATGCCTGAGATCCTGTCTTCCATCTCTTGTATCATATTTTTGATATTCATGTCTGTAGTTCCTATTCTCTTCCCTTGATACTCCACTTCCAATCTTATCTCTGTTTGTACTTTCTTTATTGCTTCTACATCCAATTTCAAGTCTTGAAACATTTTATTCATTTTATACATTTCCTCTTTCCATTTGCTTGTTTCCTTGTCTCTTTCCTGTTCACATTGAGCCACTTTGGCTTGGAGACCTCTAATGGTATGCTCCATTGCTTTCGCTAATAAAATTATGGAATCTGTGAATTCCTTCAGAGATTTAAATTCTATTTGAAAGTACTCTATCACTTTCCAAAATATATATTTGCCATTGTTTTCATGTGTTTAAGCTGTGGTGGAGTGGTCAGGGCTTGCTGTACTAGCATAGCTAGCTTAGCTGCATTTTGTTGGAGTCATAATTCCCTGACTTTTGTTGGATCAGTTCTTTCACTGACATTAGCCATTTGGTTGCTCTTAGCTGCTTGTTCCTGGTGCCTTCTGGGCTTGGTGCCAAGAAAGGTGCTTTGATGTAGAACTCATATAGCTTGGTGATCTGTAGCTTTCCACAGGCTGGATGGGACCCTGTGTGGAGGTTTGTTTTCAGTGTGTCTCTAAAAGCTCACCGCTTCCTGATTTTTCCCAATTGGGGACTCAGGTGAGGGTTTGTGGTGGGATGTGTTCCTGTAGGTTCCGGGGATCCAACTGTTCTTCGTATAGATGATGCTGCAGTTTGGCAGGTCACAAACTGTTCACTGGGGCTGTAGCTCCCCTGCAGCTTACATGTCGGACTGTGTTTGTGGTCCTTCCAATCTGCTCTTCTCAAGGGGTTCTCAGGATGAATCTGCATCTAATACCAGAGCACTGTGATCTGTTATAGCCCACGTCTCCCAGGCAATGTGCAATGGCCCGGGATTGTTTCCCTGCTCCTGAGTCAGAGGTCTCTGTGTTGTAATCTGGTTATTCAGCATATAACAGCTGAATATGCTGGTATGGTCTTGGGTGTTCAAGCACAGATGCTGCGGACTCTGGAGGTCCTAAGTTTGGGGATTGAGTCCGCCAGCTGGATACCTGAAAGGATCCAACCCGGAGGGAGTAAATTTTCCCAGTAGGAGGTGCCCGTTGTTCCTGTCTGGTGACTCTGATCCTTCAGTGTTTATATTTCCAATACCAAGTTACTTGTTGTCTCTGCTGGGCAGGCCGAGATTGGCTTGTGCTTGTCTAAATAGTCCCCAGTACACCTCTGTGCCTGTTGGCCCTAAGCACTAAGCCTTTTAGTCTGAGTCACTCAGCAGTGCATACAGGCCAATTCCTCACTGCTCCAGGTGTGGAACTATAGATGCTGAAGATCTGGTTTCCCTCTAGAGGAGCCAGCACTAGCAAAGGAGTCTGATATTAACCCCACAATGCATCCAGGGCTTAGACCCAGTGGAGATCCAAGCAGCCTTCCAACCTAGTCACCTGCCTTTCTGCCGGCTCTTGTCTCACAGCTCCTAAGTCTTTGCTGAAGAAGTCCTGTGGATGCTGGAAATTGGGGCCACTGTCATCCAAGTCCCAGGACACTGCACTGGTGCTGACAGCCTAACCTGGTGCTGGCAGCATAACCCACTGCCGGAAGTGTATCCCGCTGCTCTGTCTAGCTGCAGTGTTCTTCCCAGTGATTGCAAATCCAACAGAGGGGCTTGTATGTCCAACACCCATCTTGGGAAGCCCAAATAGGCTTGGGTTTGACCTAACCACCTCCACTGTGGTCCTGCTGCTGTCCCACAGCTCAGAACATGCTGTGGCCCACAGCCACATTGGTTCCGATGAGAATATATCCAGTCCCGGTAGCTCCACTGAACTTCCCCTTGGTATTAGAATGCCTTCGTGGAATCTGAGAGCCCAGGACACTGGTGAATAATGTTCTTCCCAGTTCTGGAGACAGGAAAGATCACTCAGGAGCCAACTTTGATGTAAATACATGCAGGTTGTGTATTCAAGCTCAGAGCTTGGACTCTCAACACTCACTAACACAGTAGTTCAAATTGAGAGCCCACAGGTCCAAAAGTACAAAGTTTATATAGAGACCCAGATAAAAAAGCAGGCTCTTTACCATATGATTGGATGACATTTGGGTAGCTAGTCATGTCCATTTCTGATTGGCTCGTTATTACTAACTAACCAGCTGTGGTCAGCTTGACCATCAGAAAGTTTGTTTAGACTTTTTGGGTGCTTACTCAGAGTGAGCTGTCTGGTGATGATGAGGGAACACCCCTGGAATACAAGGTCGAGTACATTTTGTTGCTGTTCTGAAGCTGGAGCTCAGCTCTGAGTCAAACTTAATACAAAATGGAATCGTTTTTTCAAGATGGATTCAGTCAGGTTCCACATTTCCCCCTTTCTCTAGGTTATAGAGAGACCCAATTATGGGTCTTCAAACATGTCAGTGGTCGATCTCTGATAAAAGTTCAAAGGAGTATAAGCATTAATGATATAAGGGGCATAAAACATAACCAGGAGAAACAGAACCAAGGACCCAAGTAGTATATCTGTTGACATTGTAGAAATAGATATCCATTTGTAGCCTATGCAAGGGAGTTCCTTTTGACACAGCATTTCATCCCATTAGGTGGGACAATGGACGACATACTCTCTTCTGTAACTACTTCCAGCTGACATTAGGGCATTGTCATCAGGGCCAAGAAATTCTGAAATGCTAGTCAAAGGCTGGGCAATGGGGCAGTTATCAAAAACATCTGATTAGTCGATTGATCCAGGTGAAGGACAGGGAGTAATCATATCTGCTAAAATGGTTCACATTAGCTTCCAGGAAATCCAGGGCTCAGCAGTTTGCAGTCCACAGGTGATCTCAGGATAGAGTCTATCAGCCAGGTGAGAATCTCCTGACACAAACATACACTCGAAACAGAAGTTAAAATTGTTAACTAATTGGGAAAGATAAGGAACCCCGTAACCAAGGGAAAAATCTCATTTCAAGGACAGGCAATTCTACTTATCTGAATACTGTGTGATTCACGTCAGGTGGATCTAGGCTTTATGACTAGATATCAGAAGGATAACATGACAGAAACTTGAAAAAAAACTTTGAATTATTAGCAAGAACAATTTTTAAATCAAAGGTGATTTAAAATCTTAAATTTGTGACTAATTATTTAGTACCAACAATTTATTGGAACGTTAACAGTAGAATAGCAAGGGGAAGAAGAAGCTAACTGTTTTCTGAGTCTGGTAATAATGTAGGCTGAGAAGGCATCTGAAGCCTTGATTTCTTTTGTTAAACTCTTAAATATTTTATTATTATAGTCATTAGACTCATCAGGGATCTGAGAATGACAAATATCATCTGAGTAAGCAAGATCAATTGTTTTCTAAATCTATAAAACAATGACAGTCTTTACCTTGACAGCCATCCCATTGTTCCTCTGTGTCTGTGGGGCATCCATCTTTGACCACCAGTACCAAGGTATGGCAGACAGGAATTATGAGGGAACGTTTACCTTGTCTTGGCAAAGTTCAGAGGTCGACTTCTCCATCTACGTCCAGCACAGTCAGCTTGGAGAGCATACTGTCTGCTGTTGAGGCAAAGGGCAGTCTTTCCCAGTGGTCAGCTTTGTCACATTCAAAATAAGTCTTAGGTGGTGTTCTTCTGTGCTCATTTGTTTCCTTGGAGGAAACTAGGAATGCTGTCAGGAGCTGACATGTCTATCATAAAAAGCTTTTGTATTAAATATTTAAATGTCGCATTCAGCAGATCTCTGAGGTGTCTGATGACCACCATATCTATTTAAGATAGATCATGTTTTTAGTTAGTTACTCTCTGCTTGACTATGAAAGCAGATATAGGAGGCTAAATAAAGTTTAATCTTGTACCTAACTGCATAACTTCTTGGTATAACTTCAAATAAGGTGCCTATCAGCTTGCAAAACATGAGATTTATTGGTTTCTTAGTCTAAAAAGAGGCTACAGTAATGAACAGAGCCCAACAAAACCAAGAAGCTCCATAATTGTAAGAAAACCATACGTTTAGTTGACTATTAACCTACACACCCACATCTATAACATGTCTTCAACCAATTTTGTCATCTTTTAACTTTTTTTTTCAACCTTAGTAACTTGCATTTACCAAACATTAACATCTTTTCATATGAACTTACATTAACCAAAATTTAAGATCTTTTCATATTCCTAGTCATCTTTTTAGAAGCTTTCTTTTATAACTTGCATTTACATCCTCAGACCCTTATAACTTGCTTAAGATTTTCATCTTTTCTTTCTGGTGGGGACCCCAATGATCCCTGACTATTTTTTATATCTGTTTCTGTCCAAATAATTAATTATCTAGGTGTATTCAGACATTAGACATTCTGAACAATTTTTCATTCCCAATTACAAAGCATAATTAAATCCAAACCATGTTTTTTTTTTCTGACATAATGTGTTTTCATGGCCAAACCTTTATTTATATCAGCATCTTCCAGCAAACTTTCTTTTTATATTTGTTGCATTTTTCAACAGGCAAACTTTGCAGCACTTGTCCTTGTGGGATCCTTTCTATATTTCTTGATAGTAGCAAACCTCTCTTAGCCTGTCTACTTTTCATTTCTGCCTCTGGAGAGGAGGGGTGACCCCATAATTTGCTCAGCTCAAGGCAGCTTTTACCTTAGGGAGTCTTTTCTGTTAGCTGACAAATGGAATTTCAGAGCTCCCTGGTGGAGAGGAGGGCCTTGTCCCCTCATAATGATTTTGGCAGGGGAAGATCGGGGAATCCCCATCTCTTCCCCCATCTTGGCCCAGGCACAGATGGCAGGAGAAGGGAGATCATTCTCAGTGTGGCACAAGGGGAAAAGCAGCCAAGGTCTAAGGCTGTTCCCATGAATTCAGAGAAAGACATAGACAAAAACATATAAACAAGAAGACAAACATAAAACCAGCACACAACCGGCCAATAAGATCCTAAAAAAGCCTGGAACATCAGCCCAAATCAGTCTTAGACCAAAACAAGGAAACAGTCACATAGAGTATACAGTGTACAGCACAACAGTGAGACAGTGCCAAGCTTGATCCAACAACCAGCTAGGCAAGACCAGTTCCCATTCCCCCACTGCCACTGGGGATCCAGGCAAGAAGGGAGGTACCTCTTCCCCCTTCTTTCTCAGAGAGAGATGGAGTATCCTCCTGGCTTCCTTGATCTGGCAGGATAACAGGCAATTCTGCCCTACTGCTTGGTAGTTGCCTGAATTATCTGATACACAGAAACCAGAAACAGCGTATGTTATCTGACACACACACAAACCCAGAATAACCACCACAAGCATTCCAATTGTGCCTTATCTGACACGCACAAACCAGAGTATTTCTGAACTCAGCAAACGAAGAAGAAAACCAAAAGACAACAGAAGCCAAACCACAGTACACAAACAAAATCAAATGATTTCACAAACAATAAATCAGTTCAGATTTTCATGCAGATCCTGAAGACAAGCTAAACTTAAACTTTTCACAAAATGAAAACAGAGACAATCCATCTCACAGACAACATAGATAGAGTTAGACTAGACAAAAAAAAAATGAGCTCATACCTCCAACCCAGGGTCTTTCTTGGTGACTTATGGTCCCCAAGATCTTGGTGGGACCTCCAAATGTAGTGGTCAATACCAGTCTACTGGAAATTCAGGAATGGCTTCCTGGTTTTCGTAAGTACATAGACAGACATATACAGAGACAGACCCACATAAAGACACAGCTTACCGGCTGGTCTGAACCCTCCAGGCAGGAGTCCTGATGACCTTGGGGATCCAAGACGAGCCCCCAAATGTTCTGCCTGGTTCTCAAGACTCCAAAGACCACCCAGTAGCCAACTCTGATGTAAGTACATGAGGGTTGTTTATTCAAGCTCAGAGCTTAGACTCTCAACACTCATTGACACAGCAGTTCAAATTGAGAGCCCACAGACCCAAAAGTACAAAGTTTATATAGAGACTCAGACAAAGAAGCAGGTTCTTTACCATATGATTGGATGACATTTGGATAGCTAATCATGTCCATTTCCGAATGGCTCCTTTTTACTGACAAACCAGCTGAGGTCAGCTTGGCCATCAGAAAGTTTGCTTAGACTTTTTGGGTGCTTACTCAGAGTGAGCTGTCTGGTGATGATGAGGGAACACCCCTGGAATACAAAGTCGGGTACATTCTGCTGTTGTTCTGAAGCTGGAGGTCAGCTCTGAGTCAAACTTAATACAAAATGGAATCGTTTTTTCAAGATGGATTCAGTCAGGCTCCACAAGTAATCCTGTCTAGGGTTCAGAACTGCTTTCTGGGTATTTGAGTGGCTTGTACCCCTGTCCCTCTCCTGTTGATGATATTGCTTCCCAGAGTCAGCAGCTTCTGTATTTTCTGCAGATCTGTTTTTCTGATTGTCCCAGAGAGGAGAGTTTTGCCCAGGGACTTCTAATAGTCGCTGGGTTGCTGGGTGAAACCCAACAGGTTCACACCACTCAGATTATTGCTCAGCTTCTTATAACTCTGTGGTGTTATGGCTGTTTTCCCCACATACAAAATGTCCCTGTGAAGGCTGCTGCTATCTTGGATCCCCCGCAAATTCAGTTTTTTGGCAATATAAAAGTATTACCTTACAATTGATATTTAAAAAGAAATATTTTTATATTTTAGAACTAAACAACCCTTTAAGTGTATATATATATATATATATATATATATATATATATATATATATACATATCTGATATATATATATATGTATATATATCAAAGGACAATTTACTTTTAATTTCAGCATGCCTTTTGTGAGTAATTTTTGACTTAAATCATTCTAAATACTATGTGCCTGTCTCTGCATTCTAAGTATTGGGATCAAAGGCATGTGCTTCCCAACTGATGGTATTAAAAATGTTCACCACCACCCCTGGATCTAAATTTTTCTCTATTTAGAGCTTGCTTTGTGTCAGGCTGGCCTTGAACTCAGAGATCTGCAGGTGTCTGTCTCTAGTTTGTTGTGATTAAGGGTGAATCCCTCTCAAATGATAGGATTAAAGGTGTGTACCATCACCACTCTCTTCCCTTTAACTCTAGAATTTACAAGACAACTAACTCTATAGTGATCTTCCTGTCTCTGCTGGAGTTAAAGTCATGGGCTAATACTCCCCTTCTCATATATTTTACCTTAGCTTCAATTTGTTTCAACTCTTGGAGGTTTATAAAACCAGGTTGAATTGTAGTAACTTTTAACTTATTTACAGCATTGTAAACCTCCTAACTGATTTTTAATGCAAAATCATGAAAATATCCTTTATATCTTAAAAAAAAAACTTTTAAGGTGATATCAAGTGTAAGTGAACTATGTGGCAACCTGCAGTCTAACATACTAATCTGAAATTAAGGCCATTTTTCCTTTCATGCCCAATAAGGCAAGCATACCCTTGGTAAATTATAATTTGAAAATTTTATATTTCATTTCTATTATATTTTAAAGTTTATTAACACTTTTAAAAAGTATTATTATGTTTTGTCAAGTTACTTCTTAAACATAGTTTCTGCCCTCCTCTCCTCCTAGCCCTCCCCTCCCTCTTGCTCTCCTTCTCCCTCCCTCCTTCCTCCTTCCCTCTCTCCCACTCTCCCTCATTATTCCTCTACTTGTTACTCTCCTTCTCCTCAGATGAGTTGAGCCCTCACATATCATACTCCCTCAGATCTTTAGTCATGTGTGGGCCAATAACTTCCACTTGTACTGGGGTGTGATATGGCATATCATCTAGGGTAATGTGTCCCACTAACCTGCAGTAGATTCCATGAATCACACCTGGGTGAAATTTTTCCTAGGATAGATATGCTAGGTTCCTATCTGTTTGGGTCTGTGGGTTATAGGATGGCTATCCTGTGATGTATAGTTAATAACCATTTATAAGGGAATACATACCATGGTTATCCTTCTGGGACTGAGTCAACTCACTTAGGATGAGCTTTTCTAGAACCATCCATTTGGTTTCAAATTGCATTAATTTCTTATTTCTGATAACTGTATAGTATTCCATTGTATAAATGTACCACAGATTTTTTTTTTTTTATCCAGTTTTCAATTGAAGGACATCTGGGTTGTTTCCAGTTTCTGGCTATTACAAATAAAGCTGCTATGAACATTGTTGAGGCAATGTCCTTGTGGTTTTGTTTCAAATCTTTTGGAAATATGCCCTGGAGAGGTATGGCTGGGTCTTGAGGTACAACTATTCCCTATTTTATAAGATATCTGCAGATTGATTTCCAAGTGGTTGTACAAGTTTGCACTCCCATCAGCAATGGAGGAGTGTTCCTCTTTCTCCACATCCTTCCCTGCATGTGCTATCATTTGAGTTTCTGATCTTAGCCATTCTGACGGGTATGAGATGAAATCTCAGAATTAAAACAATGCAACAAAGTTGCATTTCCCTGATGACCAAAGATGTTGAACATTTCATCAGGTGCCTCTTGGCCTTTAGAGATTCCTCTTCTGTGAATTCTCAGTTTAGCTCAATATCCCATTTTTTGATGGAGTTATTTGGTATTTTTGGTGTTTAATTTCTTCAGTTCTTTATAAATTTTGGATATTAGCCCTAGTCAGATGTTGGGTTGGTGAAGATCCTTTCCCAGTCTGTAGGCTGCCATTTTTTTCTAAGGATAATTTCGTTTGCCTTACAGAAGCTTTTCAATTTCATAATGTCCCATTTATTCATAATTTGTTTTAGTGCCTGAGCTATTGGTGTTCTGTTCAGGAGATTGCTACTCGTGTCAATGAGTTCCAGGCTTTTCCCAACTTTCTCTTCTATTAATGTTACTGTGTCTGAATCTATGTTGACGTCTCTCATCCTCTTAGGTATTGTACTGGGTGATAATTATGGATATTTTTGCATTCTTCTACATATTGATATCCAGGTAGTCCAGCATCATTTATATAAGATGCTTTCCTTTTTCAATTGTAAGGTTTTGGCTTCTTTGTCAAAAATTAAGTGACCATAGGTGTGTAGGTTCATTTCTGGATGTTTGATTCTATTTTATTGGTCAATTGGTCTGTTTCTATACCAGTGCAATGCTGTTTTTATTACTATTGCTCTGTAATACAGCTTGAAATCTGGGGTGGTGATACCTCCAGATGTTCTGTTATTGTGTTATGTGATGGATTTTGCTATTCTGAGTTTTTTGTTATTTTATATGAAGTAGAGAATTGTTTTTTACAGGTCTGTAAATAATTGAGTTGGTATTTGGATAGCAATTGCATTGAATCTGAATATTGCTTTTGATAAGATGGCCATTTTTATTATGTTGATCCTACCTATCCATGAGCAAGAGGATCTTTCCATCTTCTGACATCTACTTCAATTTCTTTCTTCAGGGAGTTGAAGTCTTTATCATAAGGGTCTTTCACCTGCTGAGTTAGAGTTACCCTCAGGTATTTTTTATTGTTTTTGGATATTGGGAAGGATGTTGATTCCCTAATTTCTTTCTCAGCACATTTATCTTTTGTGTAAAGAAGGGTTATGGAATTTTTTGAATTGATTTTGTATCCAGCCACCTTGGTGAAAGAGTTTATCAGTGATAGGAGTTTTCCGGTGGAATTGTTTTGGGTCACATGTCATATATATATACATACACACATATATATATATGACCCAAAACAATTAATAAAATAAAAAATTTTTTAGCGTCCAGTTAAATGATCATTTGTGTTTGTGTGTATGTGTGTGTGTGTGTGTGTGTGTGTGTGTGTGTGTGTGTGTTTTCTTTCAGATTTTTTTATGTGGTGGATTACATTGATGGATTTTCTAATGTTGAACCACCCTTGCATCCCTGGGGTGAAGTCTACTTGATCGTGGTGTATGATACTTTTGATGTGATCTTGACTCCAGTTTGCAAGTATTTTATTAAGTATTTTTGCAACCATGTTCATAAGGGAAATGGGCCTGAAATTTTCTTTCTCCTTTGGGTGTATGATACTTTTGATGTGATCTTGACTCCAGTTTGCAAGTGTTTTATTAAGTATTTTTGCAACCATGTTCATAAGGGAAATGGGCCTGAAATTTTCTTTCTCCTTTGGGTGTTTGTGAGGTTTAGGTATCAGCATGACTGTGGCCCCATAGAATGTGTTTGGCAGTATTCTTTCTGTTTCTATGTTGTGGAAGAGTTTGAAGAATATTGGTGTTAGCTCTTCTTTGAATTCTGGTAAAATTCTGTTCTGAAACCATCTGGCCCTGGGGTTTGTTTTGGTTGGAAGACTTCTAATGACTTCTTCTATTTCCTTAAGGGTTATAGGACTGTTTAATTTTTTATCTGTTCTTGATTTAATCTTGGTAGGTGGAATCTATCAAGAAAATTGTCCCTTTCATTTAGATTTTCCAATTTTGTGGAGTACATTTTTTGAAGTAGGACCTAATGATTGTTTGGATTTCCTCAATGCCTGTTGTTATTGATTTCCCTTTTCATTTCTGATTTTGTGGATTTGAGTATTTTCCCTCTGCCTTTTAATTAGTTTAGCTAAGGGCTTGTCTATATTGTTGATATTCTCAAAGAACCAACTCTTGGTTTCATTGATTATTTGTATTTTTCTTTTTGTTTCTACGTTGTTGTTTTCAGTCCTGAGTTTGATAATTTTCTGCTGACTGCTCCTCTTGGGAGTGTTTGCATGTTTTTTGTTTTTGTTTTTGTTTTTGTTTTTTTTTCTAGCTCTTTCAGATGTGCTTTTAGGTCGCTAGTATGGGAACTCCCCAGTTTGTTTTTGAAGGCACTTAGTGCTATAAACTTTCCTATTAGTACTGTTTTAATTGTTTCCCATAACTTTGGTTTTGTTGTGCCTTCATTTTTATTGAGTTCTAAGAAGACTTTATTATTATTTTTTTATTTCTTCTCTGACCCAAAGGTCATTGAGTAGAGAGCTGTCCAGTTTCCATGTTTTAGCAGGCTTTCTGCTGTTTTGTTATTGTTGAAGTCTAGCTTTATTCCATGATGTTCTGGTAAGTTACAAGGGGACATTTCAATTTTCCTGTATTTGGTGAGGCTTGCTTTGTGACCAACTATATGGTCGATTTTGGAGAAGGTACCATGAGATGCCAAGAAGAAAATATATTCTTTTGCTTTGGGGTGAAATGTTCTGTACATATCATTTAGGTCCCTTTGATTCATGGCATCTGTGAGGTTAATTATTTTTTCTGTTTGATTTCTGCATTGTTGATTTGTTCAGTGGTGAGAGTGGTGTGTTGAAGTCTCCCTCTTTTAATATGTGAGGTTCAGTGTGGTATTTGAGCTTCAGTAGTTTTTCTTTAATAAATACAGGTTGTCTTACATTTGGGGCATAGATGTTTAGTATTGAGATGTCCTCTTGGTGGATTTTTCCTTTGATGAATATGTGGTGTCTTTTCCCATCTCTTTTGATTAATATTGGTTGTAAGTCTAATTTACTGGATACTAGAATGACCACTCCAGCTTGCTTCTTGTGTCAATTTCCTTGGCATATCTTTTTCCAGCCCTTTACTAGGAGATAAGGACTATCTTTTTTGCTGAGGTGTGTTCTTGTAAGCAGCAGAATGTGGGAGAATGTTTTCACATACATTCAGCTAGCCTGTGTCTTTTTATTGGGGAATTGAGTCCATTGATTTTGAGAGATATTAATGACCAGTGATTGTTAATTCCTGCCATCTTGATGTTGGTGGAAATAGTATGTGAGTGAGTTTCTCTTACTCTGGTTTTGTAGCCAGCGCGTTATTTCCTTCCTGTGCTTTCTTGTGTGTAGTTAACCTCTTTCAGTTGGAGTTTTCCTTATTACATCTTCTACAGAGCTGGATTTGTGCATAGACATTATTTAAATTTAGCTTTGTCATGGAATATCTTGTTTTCTCTATCTATTTTGATTGATAATTTTGCTGGTAATAGTACTCTGGCCTGGCATTTGTGTTTTTTAGGGTCTGCAAGACATCTGTGCAGGCCCTTCTGGTTTTTAGCCTCTCTGATGAAAAGTCAGGTGTGATTCTGATAGGTTTGACATTATATGTTACTTGACCTTTTTCCCTAGCAGCTTTTAATATTCTTTCTTTGTTCTGTACATTTAGAGTTTTGATTATTATTTGGAATCAGGACTTTCTTTTCTGGTTTAATCTATTTGGAATTCTGTAAGCTTCTTGTACAGATATAGGCTTCTCTTTCATTAGATTTCAGAAATTCCCTTCAAGGATTTTGTTGAAGATATTTTCGGGTCCATGGAGTTGGGAATCTTCTCTTTCATCTATTCCTATTATTCTTAGATTTCATCTTTTCATAGTGTACTGGAATTCCCGATGATTTTGTTTAAGGAATTTTTTAGATTTTACATTTTCTTTGACAGATGTATCAATTTCTTCAATTTTATTCTCTGTGCCTGAAATTCTTTCTTCCATCTATTGTATTATGTTGATGATGCTAGTGTCTATAGTACCTTTTCTTTTCTTAAGGTTTCCAAGCTCTGTGGATGTTTTGGATTGTAGTTTCTTTATTGCTTCACCTTCCCTTTTCAGGTTTCCATTCCTTTAAGTGCTTTATTCATTTCCATCACCTCTTTTGCAGCATTTTGTGCTGCTCTCTGAGGTATTTGATTTCCTGCCTTAGAACTTCTATTATTAATGTATGTGTAGGATTAAGGTCATTTTCCTTTTTTTCAATCGTGTTAGGATGCCAGAGTTTTCTGTAGCATTATAGCTAGGTTCTAGAGACATTGGGAATGTATGCTAAGCCATATAACTCTCATAATTGTGGCCTATTTATTTCTGTTGTTTTGTATTGTATTTATTGTTATGAGAGAAAGAACCATTTGTTGGACTGAAAGGAGGAGCTGTTGGGGGGAAGTATATACCTTAAACTAAAACAAAAAAGGTAGAGGATGGGGTGTTGAGGGGGAAGAGGTTGGAAGGGTAGGACTGCAGGGCAGAGTAGGGAGAGGATTGTGATTGAGATGTAACTTAAAGAAATAAAAAATAAATTATAAAAAAGAAAAAGTTTCATATCACAGCCAACCTTCCATAGATTCATAAAAAACTCATATTTTCTAAATTTCTATATATCTATCTAAATATTAACATGATACAATATACCTTATATTACACCATAAGCATCTAGGTATTTGTAAGAATATCTTCAAAAATTAAAACTGTTCATCTACTGCCAAAGAATGATCCTAAATGATAAACGTCATCTTTATGACTAAACAAGACAATCATATTTATAATAACATGAGACAAATAGTATAGGCTTTTGTTTCATAATCAGGAAATAGAGTTATACAACTTGCTTGGCAATAATTCTAACACAGGCTAAAATTTTATTAATTTTATTAATAATATTTAAAATTGTTAGCTAATATAAAAGATAATTTGACTGATTAGTGAGAGATTTAAGAGACTCAAACTAAGTTCACGTCTTGGGAATTGCTTCAGGGGGTACAGCACTGCTGTGAAAACATGATGTCCAGAATTCATACTAGCAGATCCCATGCAAAAGCTGTGCAGGCAGGGCAGCAGCCTGTGATTCCAGTATTCAGAGAAAGAGATGTGAAATCATAGGAACAAGTCAGCTAAATACAACTGGTAATTTCTGGGTTCAGTAAGAGTCATTACCTTAGTAAATTATAAACAATAAAAACCCACATATATGCATGCAACTCACTTAGTGAATCTTATAAATGTGTGTGCGCACACACACACACACACAAATACACACACATTCAAAAGAATAAAAAACTAAGTTTAAGTTAATAGTACATCATAAATATAAAATAATTAGTCTTACTTACCTTCAGTATAATTATTAAGAATAAGTTGTAATTACTATAGATACACATACTCAAATGTAAATTATGTAGCTTAGCTAGTATGATGAGTCAAGTGTTATTAAAGTTTAGTTATACTTTAAGGATAAACTACAAATGCACCAAGTGGGCACACAGAGTGAATCCAGTATAGAAATCAAAATGGTCTCAGTGGGAGGAAGATGCCCCTAAACATTCCAGCAAGTAGATGTACCCTGGTGTGTTTGTTCTCATGAGGAGTCTTACCTTCTCTGAAGATGAGGGGATATGGGATTTAGGGGAGGAAGTATGATGGTGGGAGTGGGAGGAGAAGAGGGAAGGAAGCTTCTATCAGGCTGTAATGTGAAAAAAATGTAATGAATCTTCTTAGAACTTAATAGTAAATACAAAAGGATTCAATATTCTCTTTAGTGGGACAAATACAAAAATACAACCATCAGAAAGAAAACATTTTACAAGTATTTAGGTAACACACACACACACACAACTTCTTTAAAATCTTAACACCATAAAATATCGACTTATTTAAACAAAAGTTCTATATTAAGTTTAAAACAAAAATGTTCAAGCAAGAGGATGAAGTTTGAACGATGTAAAACAGTTAGAGACAACATAATTTACTTCTACATAGGATTTATATTAGTGACATAACATGAATACAAAAAAATGTAAATTAAATAAAATTTAAAGCACAAAACAGAACTAGTGGCAAGTAAAGTACTAATATAAATAAATTTCATTCAAGAGTTATGTTTGTTCATAAACAAATATTAAGAACACAAGATTTCTCTTAGTCACTGAAGAGAAATTAAACAAATATATTTAATAATAAAATATATTATAGTTGTAAATACTAGCAACAACCAATTATACAATTTAAATAATACCAAATAATATAAACAACAGTAGCAAAACATTAAGCCCCTAAGTGTTAGTAAAATAAATATATACAATATGGAGATGTTGGATGCAATAAAATGATAGTGCAAAATACAAAATAATACTCTGATGATGTATATTTTTGTTCATAAAAACAAATATAGGAATACACTATTATTAGTGTAATATGCCATTTGATTTAGAGAGTCGGTAATCACATGGACAAATGTGAAGTTTTTTTATGTTCATTTATTACTTCAAGTTACATCTCCATCACAGTGCCCTTTTTCTACCCCTCCCAAGGTTTCTAAGATATCACCAGACAGATTTCCATAGTGGTTGTAAAGATTGCACTCCCACCAGCAGTGGAGGAGTGTTCCCCTTTCTCCACAACCTTTCCAGCATGTGGTGTCATTTGCCTTTTTTGATCTTAGCCATTGTGACAGGTGCGAGATGGAATCTCAGAGTCATCTTGAGTTGCATTTCTCTGATGATTAAGGATGCTGAGCATTTCTTCAAGTGTCTCTCAGTCATTAGGGATCCCTCCTTTGTGAATTCTCTGTTTAGCTCTGTTCCCCATTTTGTGATTGGATTAGTTGGTTTCTTGTCACTTAATTTCTTGAGTTCTTTGTAGATTACAGATATTAGCCCTCTGTCAGATATGGGGTTGGTGAAGATCTTTTCCCAGTCTCTAAGTTGCTGTTTTCTTAGAATGACAGTGTCTCTTGCCTTACAGAAGCTTTTCAGTTTCATGAGGTCCCATTTATTGATTTTTGGTATTAGAGCCTGAGATGTTGGTGCTTTATTCAGGAAGTTGTCACCTGTGCTGATGAGTTTGAGGCTTTTCCACGCTTTCTCTTATATTAGATTTAGTGCACAGGCTTTATGTAAAGGCCTTTGATCCACTTAGACTTAAGTTTTGTGCAAGGTGATAAATATGGGTCTAATTTCATTCTTTACACGTGGAAATCCAGTTAGACCAGCACCATTTGTTGAAGATGCTATCCTTCCATTGTACAGTTTTTGCTTTTTTGTCAAAAAATTAAGTGACCATAGTTGTGTGGGTTCATTTCTGGGTCTTCAATTAATTTCCATTGATAAATTGGTGTGTTTCTATACCAGTACCATGCTGTTTTTATTACTATTGCTCTGTAGTATAGCTTGAAATATGGGATGGTGATACTTCCTGATGCTTTTTTTATTGTACAAGTTAGATTTAGCTATTTTGGGTGTTTTGTTAATCCATATGAAGTTGAGAATTGTTTGTTCCAGGTCTGTAAAGAATCGTGTTAGTATATTGATTGGAATTACATTGAATCTGTATATTGCTTTTGGTAGAATGGTCATTTTTATTATGTTTATCCTACCTGTCCTTGAGCATGGGAGATCTTTCCATCTTCTAGAGTGCTCTTCAATTTATTTCTTCAAGGACTTGAAGTTATTGTCATATAGGTCTTTCACTTGCTTGCTTAGAGGTACCCCCAGGTATTTTTTGTTGTTTGTGAAGAGTGTTGTTTCCCTAATTTCGTTCTCAGCCCATTTATCTTTTGCTTAAAAAGGGCTTCTGATTTTTTTTTGAGTTAATTTTGTATCCAGCCACCTTGCTGAAGGTGTTTATCAGTTGTATTATTTTTCTGGTGGAATTTTGGGGGTAATTTATGTATAATATCATATCATCTGCAAATAGGGATAATTTGACTTCTTCCTTTCCAATTTGTATCCCTTTGATCTCCTTTAGTTGTCTAATTGCTCTGGCTAGGGCTTCAATACTATGTTGAAGATATATGGGAAGACTGGGCATCCATGTCTTGTTCCTGATTTTAGAGGAAATGCTTTAAGTTTCTCTTCATTTAATTTAATGTTGGCTACTGGCTTGCTTTATTTTGCCTTTATTATTTCTAGGTATGATCCTTGTATGCCAGCTCTCTCCAAGACTTTTAGCATGAAGCGGTGTTGGATTTTATCAAATATTTTTTCAGCATCTAGAAAGATGATCATGTGTTTTTTTTTCTTTCAGCTTGGTTATAGGGAGAATTACATTGATTGATTTTCATATGTTGAACCACCACTGCATTCCTGGGGTTAAGCCTACTTGATCATGGTGTATGATACTTTTGAAGTGTTCTTGGATTCGGTTTGCCAGTATTTTATTAAGTATTTTTGCATCTATGTTCATGAGGGAAGTTGGTCTGAATTTCTCTTTCTTTGTTGGGTCTTTGCATGGTTTAGGGTCAGGGTGACTGTGGTCTTCTAGAATGTATTTGGCAGTATTCCTTCTGTTTCTATATTGTGGAAGAGTTTGAAGAGTATTGGTATTAGCTCTTCTTTGAAAGTCTGGTAGAATTCTGTACTGAAACCATCTGGCCCTGGGCTTTTTTTGGATGGGAGATTTTTAATGACTATTTCTATTTCCTTATGGGTTATAGGACTATTTAATTTGTTAACCTGATTAACCTGATTAATCAAGATTTAGCTTTGGTAGGTAGACTCTATCAAGGAAATTGTCCATTTCACTTAGGTTTTCAAATTATGTGGAGTGCAGATCTTTGAATTAAGACCAATTATTCTCTGGATATCTTCGATTTCTGTTGTTATTTCTCCCTTTTCATTTCTGATTTTACTGATTTGGGTATTTTCTCTCTGCCTTATTTTCAGTTTGGCTAAGAGTTTGTCTATTTTGCTGATGTTCTCAAAGAAATTAACTCTTGGTTTTGTTGATTCTTTGTATTGTTCTTTTTGTTTCTACATTGTTGATTTCAGCCCTGAGTTTGATGATTTCCTGTCTTCTGCTCCTCTTGGGAGTGTTTGCTTCTTTTTTGCTAGCTTTTCCAATTCTGCTGTTAAGTTGTTCATATGAGCTGTCACAATTTTCTTTTTGAGGTCCCTTAGTGCTATGAACTTTCCTGGTAACTCTGCTTTCATTGTATCTCATAGGTTTGGGTATGTTGTGCTTTCATTTTCATTGGATTTTAAGAAGTCTTTGATTTCCTCCATTATTTGTTCTCTGACCCAGTGGTCATTGAATAGAGAGTTGTTCAGTTTCCATCAATGTGTAGGCTTTTTGTAATTTCTACTGTTCCTGAAGTCCAGTTTTAATTTATGGTGGCTTGATAAGATACAAGGGGTTATTTGGATTTTCTTGTATCTATAAATGTGAAGTTTTTACTTTTCCTCTAAATGTAAAATGGTCATTTGAAATTATAGCTCACTGAGTTAGAACATCCCAAAATGGTATAAACCAAAAACGATTTTTATCTCATGGACCAAATTAATCAATAAACCACAATTTCTTTTTACTATATTATGTTGCATCTACTAAGTATACATATTAATAATGTTGAAAATAGAAAGTCACATTTACTTAACATATTTAAATACTTAACTGAAAATATATTGAAGTTGTACAGAAGTAAAAATATGAAATATCAATAAACTCTGCACAGAAAAATTTTAAAAAATTTTTATTGCAGACTTCAGAATAATAATCTCCAAATGCAAGCCTCCAAAATTGCATATGCATCTGCAAAGGAAAGTACAAAAATATACACAGTGTAGGCCCAAATATAAATAATAAATATAAGTAAATAAAAGCATTAGCACTATGTAAATAAGTAATATTTAGACTTAACAGCAATTAATCAAGAATAGTGTTCAATATGTACTAGAGTAGCCCAGTAACCTAGAGTCCCAGAAACTAATAATGCCTACAAGCAAGCAGAAATTATCCTGTTGAGTAGTATTAATGTGTTGATACTAACGTGGTATAATATAGTTTTACTTAATAGAAAATAAAAAATTTTGAGACGAATACCTGTAATTAAATACTGATACAGTGTTTAACTATTTGATGGGCCTTGGACATATTAATAAGGCTTTACCTCAGTATGATCAAATAAAACTTTGTTACTGAAAACATTTCTTCAAAAGAGATATTTTTTTAAAAGTTAGCAATTCTGTTGGGAATAAACTAGAGGATGGTATTTGCCATGAATCATATAAAACTGAAAACTTCCAGTTATGTAAGGCTGCCACTAAATATTATTATTTATTAGTTGTGCTAATTTCTCATATCCATGAAATGATAATGTGAGCTGGTAAAACTTTTAGTAAAGTGACTGGATACAAATTAACTAAAAAAAAGTAAGTATACCTCCTATATAGAAATGACAAAGGGACAGAGAAAGAAATCAAGAACAGAACACCTTTCACAATAATCACAATTAATGTGAACTATTTTGCAGTAACTCTAATCAAGTGAAAAAATGTATGACAAAATCTTCAAGTCTTTGAAGCAAAAAATTTTAATTACATATCAAAGGTCCACAATGTTCATTGTTCTATAGAATAAATGTAAGAAAATGGCATCAACCCAATAGCAATTTATAGATTGAATGCAATCCCTATTAAAATTCCAATACAATTTTTACAGATTTTGAAAAGACAATTCTCAACTTCAAATGGAAAAACAAACAAATAAACAAAAAAATCTCAGGATAGATTAAGAAAAAAAATAAAAACAACAACAACAAAAGGATATTGACAAAAACCCCAGATATATTAATCAATGTAATCAAACTGAAGTTCCAACATAAATCCTACGGATACCTGATATCTGATACAGAAGCCTGAAATAATCACTGCAAAAAAGAAAGCATCTTCAACAAATGTTGCCTGTCAAATTGAATATAGGCATATAGAAGAATGCATATTTATCTACACTTTTATGCATATTTACCACACTGCATAAAATTCATGCCCAAGTGGATCAAAAACCTCTACATAAAACCACATACACTATATATGACAGAAGAAGGACTGAGGAAGAGCCTTGTACACATTTGCACAGGAGACAACTTTCTGAAAAGAACATTGATAGCACAAGTTCTACTATCAATAATATATAAATTGACTTTATGATTCTGAAAGCTTCTGTATAGCAATGGAGTCTGAAATTGGGACAAAACAGCACCCTACAACTCTATATCAAATAGAAGACTAATAACTAAATTACATAAAGAACTCAAGAAACTAAATACCAAAAAATTCTATTCAATTAAAAATAAGTATATATCTAAACAGAATTCTCAATAGATGAATCTCAAAAGGTTGATAAACACTTAAAGAAATGTTTATCCTCCTTAGGCATTAGGGAATCTCAAACCAAAACTATTTTCCAATTCCATCTTACACCTGTCAGAATGGCTTAGATCAATAACACAAGTGACAGTTTATGGTGGTGAGTGAGTGGAGCAAGAAGAACGTTCCTCCATTGCTTGTAAGAGTGCAAACTTGTCAAGCCACTATGGAAATCAATATTGTGGTTCCTCAGAATGTTCAGAATCAATCTACTTCAAGAAACACCTATACCACTATTTAGCTTATATCCAAAGACCCTCAAATGTGTCATAAGGACTCTTGCTGAAGTTCACTTAGACTTTTTTCAAAACAGCCAGAAACTAGAAAGAACTTAGATGTCCTACAACTGAAGAATATAAAAAAACTGTATTATTAAAAAAAAAAAAAAACGCTATCATGAAAATTGAAGACAAATGTATGGAACTAGAAAAAATTAACTGGTGAGGTAACCCAGAAAAACTAATACAGCATCTAGTCACTTATAAGTGAATATTAGTCATTAAGTAAATAATAGGCATGCTAAAATGTGTTGACCCAGAAAAGTTAGGTAAAGAGAAGGTCTCTAGGGGCTATATATGGGTATCCTGGAGAAGAGAAAATGGAATAGAAAATTTTCAGGTAGATTAGGGCAGGTTGGAGGGATGAGATGGGTGCAATTGAATTAAGGGAGATAGTGTGGGGAGAGATATCTGGATTTGGAGAATTTGGGTGCAATGTGGAAACCTAGTGCAAGGGAAACTTTATTGAATATATGAAAGGGGCCTGAAATGAAGACTCCTAGAAATAGATGATAGGAAGTCTGAACTGGTCATTTCTTTTAGACAGGCAAGGCTCCCTGTGGCAAGATTGAGTTGTAGTCAACTGAGCTGTTGGCAAAGTGCTCAACATGGTGGTCCCCAAATAAATTAGGATCATGCTAGGGCAGAGGGTCACTGCCTAAACCCTGCCAGGAGGGCCTCATTGTTAAGGACAACATCCACACATCACTGGATATAGAGAAGTAATGGTAGTGCCTGCATGAGGCCTTCAACTTTATGTTCTAGTCTGTTTGTTGCAGGAAGGTACTCTCTCTATAGGCTACTGAAAGAGAAAGTAGACGCTAACCCAAGCACAAAATCTTTGACTTACAATCTGTCTTACCTGAAAGTTGTTTTGGGGCAATGGTGGTGCACAAAAATTGTGAGAGAAGCTAACTCATATTTGATTTAACTTGAGGCCTTCTCCATGAGTATCTCATTTTAAACACTGCCTGAATGGTCAGGAACTGGATACTGGATAGCTCAGAAACTTTGGGTAGAACCAAACATGACTAATTTAAAAGAAAAGAATTAAATTATTCCTAATGATAGATATGCTGCTATACTCATAGATAGATACCATGTCCAGTTGGCATTGGAGAGGCTGCTTCTGACCACAGATAGAAGGGTTACAGAGACTCACATTCAGACATTATGTGCAATTTCTGAACTGGAGGTCTCCATTATGTACCTACCCTTGGAGCTTGGCGAATCGCACAGAAGAGGATGCTGAAAGATAATAGAAGTCAGACAGAACAGAGCACACCAGGAGGAGATGGTCCACTGACTCTCCTAAGTAGCACACATATATGCTCATAGAAACTGAAGTGGAAAGCACAGAGATTATTGGATTCTACAGCAGGTCTTCTTTGAATATGTTATAGCTGTTATCTTGATATTTTGTGGGACTCAAAATAGTCAGAGTGAGTGGTGTGTTGTGCACTTCTGTGCCTGCTTTGGGACTCTTTTCCTCCTATTAGGTTGCCTTGTCCAGTCATCAATAAGAGGAATTTCAACTCTTCTTCTTGTATTTTAATTTGTCATTTTTGATTGTTGTCTCTTAGAGGCCTGGTCTTTTCTGAAAAGAGTTGAATGGAGAGTGAATCTAGGAATGAGGGTGGGTGGCAGGGGTCTTGGAGGAATGAAGAGATGGGAAATGGTGGTTAGGATGTACTGTATGATAGAATAATCTATTTGATAAAAAATAAAGGCTATTATTTTTTAAAAATTACTTTTAATATAAATAAAATAAAATTAATTGTGATTTATTTTGTTTTGCTTTCTAGATAACAAAAGTTGATCTATATCTAGAATTCAATGATCAAAGTCATAATCTAAATATATATTGGCAAAGAACTGTTCAGACTATCATGCAGACAATTTTTCATTGTTGCTCTTAATCTGTGCTGAATTCTAAGCAGATATTATTATAAATACTTAAGCAACTAAATATTTTATGTGCTTGTATAAACATAGAGACACTCTATTTCTCAGGCTTGACTTGACCTTTTCATCACCTCACTCTCCTAATAGATTATAATAGCTGGGTGTATGAAAGTTTCTCTTCTCTCTTCTTCAGCCTCTTCTTCCTAATCCTCCTCATCATCTTCATCCTCTTCCTTCTCCCCCTTTCTCTTCTTTTCTCTTTCACTCTGTCTGTCTCTCTGTCTCGTTTTTTTCTCTTCTTCTCACTGCCTTTCCTCACCCTGCTCTCTTTTCCTTATGTCCATTTTTTCTTATTATCCATGCATCAGGTTACATACATATCAACAAAATCTGAATTATGGGCCATCATTTATAATCTACTCACTAAAAAATTACATAGGTGAGAAAGTAATTGGTTGCTAAATTATGTCGTCTATGTGACAAAAGAGACATATGCATAAAATAATCTTTGGGTACCTTAAGCAGTGAAGTTTTAAAGGCAAAAATTTAGTTGTGATTCCTTATTTTACATTTCTTTTTATTAGACTGAAAATAGCATTACATTTACATGTATTAAAAGTGTAAAAAGGGAGTCAGTAGGCTGTCCAAAAACTAAAGGCACTTGTTATCTGAAAACCTGAGTTGTTTCCCTGGGCTTCACATGCTGAAAGGAGAGAATCCAGAGTGAAGTTACATGAAGACCTCCACACAGATGCGATGACTTGTGCACACCTACCTCCAACACATTAATAAGTAAATGTAAAAATCAAAAGTGAGGTTGATTATAAAATTAAAATCTATAACAAATAGCACAGCACTCAAAATTAGTGATGATTTTGAAGAAAGATATCAAATATTTTATTTAACCATTTTTCTATTTTCCTTTTATTTATAATAGATATTTTTTTCTTTTTTTTAATAAAGTCTATTTATTACATCAAGTTACATCTCCATCATAGTACCCTCGTTTCACCCTCCCACCCTGTCTTCCCTCTCCCACACATCGCACTCCTCCAATGTGGAGTGACCCTAAAAATCTGCCCCGCTCACACAACAGTCATTGAGGACTAAAGCTTCCTCTTTCACTGGGGACCAACATGGTAGCACCCCTAGGGCAAATTGTTCTGTTGATAAGAAACAAAATCTATGTTCCTGATCTTTTTGGTGTTTTGTCTGTGGGATAGTTATCCTGTTCTATATGGCTAAAATCCAATTATAAGTGAATAGAAGTCATGTGAATCTTTCTGAGTCTGGGTTACCTCACTCAGGATGACCTTTTCTATTTCCATCCATTTGGCTGCAAATTGCATGATTCCCTTGTTTCTGATAGCTATGGAGTATTCCATTATGTAAATATACCACAATTTTTTTTTTTTATCCATTCATCAGTTGAAGGACATTTGGGTTGTTTCCAGTTTCTAGCAATTACAAATAAGGCTGCTATGAACACAGATGAAGATATGTCCTTCTGGTTTGGTGAGGAATCATTTGGGTGGATACCCAGAAGTGATATGGCTGGGTCTTGAGGTAGGGCTATTCCAAGCTTTCTAAGATATCACCAGACTGATTTCCACAGTGGTTGTACAAGTTTGCACTCCCGCCATCAATGGAGGAGTGTCCCACTTTCTCCACAACCTTGCCAGCATGTGCTGTCATTTGAGTTTTTGATCTTAGCCATTATGACAGGTGTGAGATGGAATATCAGATTCGTTTTGAGATGGATTTCTCTGATGATTAAGGATGTTTAGCATTTCTTCAAATGTCTCACTAACATTACAGATTCCTCCTTTGTGAATTCTCAGTTTAGCCCTGTTTCCCATTGTTTGATTGGATTATTTGGTTTCTTGGTATTTCATTTCATGAGTTCTTTATAAATTATGGATATTAGCACTCTGTCAGAAGTGGGGCTGGCAAAGATCTTTTCACACTCTGTAGGTTGCCAAATTTCAAGCTATACTACAGAGCAATAGTAATACAAACAGCATGGTACTGGTATAGAAACAGATCAGTGATCAATGGAATTGAATTGAAGACCCAGAAATGAACCCATACACGTATGGTCCCTTAGTTTTGAGAAAGGAACCAAAACTGTACAATGGAAAAAGGACAGCATCTTCAACAAATGCTGTTGGTCTAATTGGATGGTGAAATGTAAAAGAATGAAATTAGACCCATAGTTACCACCTCACACAAATCTTAAGTCCAAGTGGATAAAGACCTTAACATAAAGTCCAACATATTAAATCTAATAGAAGAGAGAGTGGAGAAAATCCTGGAACTCATTGGCACAGGTGACAAGTTCCTGAAGAGAACACCAATATCTCAGGCTCTAAGACCAGCAGTCAATAAATGGGACCTCATGAAACTGAAAAGCTTCTGTAAATCAAAGGACATTGTCACTAAAACAAAAAAAAATTTTCATATTACATATTCTGATTACAGTTTTTCCTGCCCATAACTCCTCCTCGATCCTTGCCACATTCTCTTCAACCTAAATTCTCACCCTTTCCCTCTTTCTTTAGAAAACAAACAAAAATATAATGAATAATACTAACATAAGATGAGATTAAAAACAAAAATAGATAGAACAAAACAAAATAAAATGAAAGCATTAATAAAAGGAGAATGAAAAGAGCCAAATGAAAAGCATAACAAACACATGCAGATGTGGAATCATAGGCTTATTCACATGGAATCCCATCTCACACCTATCAGAATAGTTAAGAACATAAGCTCAAAAGACAGCACATGCTGGCGAGGTTGTGGAGAAAGAGAGACTCTCTTCCATTGCTGGTGGGAGTGCAGGCTTTTGCAACCAATATGGAAGTCAGTCTGGTGATATCTTAGAAAAGTTGGTATAGCTCTGCCTCAGGACCCAGCCATACCAGTTCTGGGTATACAGCCATATGATTCCTAACCAGATCACAAAGAAGTTTCTTCATCTATGTTCATAGCAACCTTATTTGTAACAGCTAGAAACTGGAAACAATCCAGATGTCCCTCAACTGAAGAGTGGATTAAAAATTGTGGTACATCTACACAATGGAATACTACTCAGCTATCAGAAACAAGGAAATCATTCAATTTGCAACCAAATGGATGGAACTAGAGAAGCTCATTCTGAATGAGTTAACCCAGACTCAGAAGGATGCACATGGCATCTATTCACTGATAATCAGATTTTAGCCATATAGTACAGAATAAATATACTTCAACCAATGCACCAAAGGGAACATGAACATATACTTTTTTCTTGTCAATGAGACTATTTGCCCTAGTGGTGCTGCCTTGCAGATCCCCAGTGTATGAGGAGGCTCTTGGCCCTCAAATGACTGCTGAACTGGGATGGGGGTCTGTTATATAGGGACACTCCACTCCAGAGGAGTGGGATGGAAAGGACAGGGGGTAGGGGGGGGGGGGGGGGGAGAATGGGACTGGGAGGGGTGGAAAGTGGGCACTGTGATTGAAATGTAACCTGAAGTAATAAATATTTTTAAAAAGGGAAAAATACTAAACATGAAAGTACAATATATACAAAAAGGACATGTTATAATTAAGAAAATACTCTGACAAAACCTTTTAAGTGAAAAAAAAAGAAAACAACCCTTCAACAATTCTCTTGATTTCATTTTGTGTTGGCCATCTACTACTGGGCATGTGGCCTGCACTGAAGAGTGGTTTTCTGTACAGTGAGACTACATTGGAAAAAACTAATTTTTCTTTTCTGATCATATCAATTGAGGATAACTTCTGAGTTTTGAATGTAAGAGTTTATTTTACTACCATTCTCAGTGCTAGAACCATATCTGGCCAAGATTGGCACAAGACCTCTGCATGCTGACACAGAATCTGTGACTTCCTATGTACATTGGTCCTACTGTTTCTATGAGGCCTTATTTTCATAGGGTACTCTATCCCTTGTCTTTCTTACTTGAGGTCTTTCTGCATCTTCTTCTGCATGTTCCATGAGCGCTGAGTGTTTCAAGGTCAATAACTCTCTGCATATTATCTGGCAGTGGGTCTCTGTATTTATTCCCAGTTACTGCATGAGGAAACTTCTCTGATGGTGTTGGATATTAATAGAATTCCTGCTGGATTCCTTCAGCAGAACTAATTTTTTGTTTATTTTGCTTTCCTCTAGGTCCCTGGCCTATCTCCTCTCAGGTTCTTGGCTAGCAGAATGGTGTCCGTATAAGTTCGACCTCATAGAGTAAGCCTTATATTCAATCAGGTATTGCTTGGCTTTAGGGCATTATTGAACTAGCAAATCTTACAGGCAGGGTGGGCACCAATGTATATCAAAGTTTTGTACCTGGGTTGGTGTTTATCTTTTCTTCTGGGAGTGCACAGAGTACCTTCCAGTATCGTGAACACTAGTACAATAGGTTAAGTCTCTACTTTGGCTACAGATTCACTTCTCCATGTTCAGTGAATTATGTGGTTGTTGCATTCAACAATATGGCTTTACCATAAGTTTCTGGACAGCAACCACAGCCTTGGCAATAGCCTAAGTTCGTTGGGGATTCTCATGGGGCTCCTTTGGTCAATAATTTGATTATTAGTAACCCTCTCCTGGTTTTGGAAGCTTCTTTTGGTGAAAATAGTTATCTGGTTGGGGCTCTGCATCCCTATTTAGTAATTTTATTTAGATGACCTTCATACATAAAAATTTTGAAAGCTTCTACGTTTTTAGGATTCCATAAGAACCTTCTAATGTCCCTAAGATTTAATTGCCTTTTCCTGTGCTCCTTCCCTTATCCTTCACTTCCCTCAATATCCCCTCTTTATCCTCCCATTCTAGTCTTGCCTTCCAATAATCAATAACTATCATGATGGGTATTGTTGGTAGTAAACTTGACTAAATCTGGAATCCATTAAAACGCCAGTGTCTGAGTACACCTGCCGGGATAATTTACCTAATTTAATAACTTGAAATGGAAAGACTCACTTTTTAAAAATATTTATTAATTTCTTCAAGTTATATCTTGATCACAACCCACTACCTCTTCCCCTCTTGGTCTGAACCTCCAACCCTCTACTTCCTCACCCATCAATTCTTCTCCTCCAGTGTGGGGAGCCCCCACATATTATCCTCCTCAGTTCATCAGTTACATGAGGGTTAAGATCTTCCTGTTACTCTGAGGCCCCATATGACAGCCCAGCTAAGGTAAAGTGTTCCACTAACAAGAGACGAAGTTCATCACTGAGACTCCTAGCCCCGCCCCCCCGCCCCAACTAAGGGTAAAGAAGTGCATCACTGAGACTTTCCATACCCATTTGCTATGGGATCTGTATGACTACAAAGTTGCATATCACATATAATGGTATGGGGGATCAAGGTCTACTCTAATTTTTTTTCCTCTTCTTTTTTTTTTTTTTTTGGTTAACATTTCAGCCTGTGTAAGTATCTAGGGGCCTAGATTGACTGGGTCTGTTGATCTTCAACTGTTGATTTTCACTCTTCTGGGTCTCCCCATTCCTCTTCCTTCTCTTATATATGGCTTCCAGAGCCACACCTGATGTTTGAATTTGTGTCTCAGCCTTTGTTTTGTTGTAATACAGGGTGGAATTTCTCCTAGGATAATTATACTAGGTTCCTGTTCCTTTGGGTCTGTGGATTATAGAATCATTATCCTGTACTGTATGTCTAAAATCCAGTTATAAGTGAATACATGCCATGTGTATCATTCTGTGTCTAGAATACCTATCTCAGGATGAACTTTTCTAGTTCCATCCATTGGGTTGTAAATTGCATGACTTCCTTGTTACTAATAGCTGAATAATAATCCCTTGTGTAAATGTATGAAGGTTTCTTTATTCATTCTTCAGTTGAAGGGCATCTGAGTTGTTTCTAGTTTCTAGATCTTGCACGTAAAGCATCTATTAACATAGATCAGCCAATGTCCTTGTCGTTTGGTAAAGAATCCTTTGGATATATACCCAGGAGTGGTAAGACTGGGAATTGCAGTAGAACTATTCCTAGTTTTCTGAGATATTGACAGACTGATTTCCAAAGCAGTTGAACAAGTTTATATTCCCACCAGCAATGGAAGAGTGTTCACCTTTCTTCACATACTCGCCAGCACTATCACTTGAATTTTTTATCTTAGTCATTCTGACAAGTGTGAAATGAGATTTCAGAGTGATTTTGAGTTGAATTTCCCTGATAACTAAAGATGTTGAGCATTTTTTCAAGTGTCTCTTATAACAGAATTTTTTTCTGGTCCAAGAGGCTGAAGATAGATGTTCTAATGTACAAGACAGAAATTGGAGACTGCTCAGGCAGCCAATTGTCTGTCATTTATTAGTTTTGTAAGCTGCTGGCTCTGTACTTCCTGTATAATCAGATATATTTATCTTTCTCAGATCTCTGATATGGTTGAAGACTAGATAGTTATAGTTCCACAGTTAAATTTTAAGTTGTTTAGGAAATAAAAGGATGCTCTAGGCCTAAGAAGTTGTTTTTAAGTTGGTAATGCAAGTTAGGATGGAAAATGAGTTAGGTATAGACCTTTAACTCATGGAGATAGATAGACAATAGTATATTAATATCAGAAGCCAAATATGTATGGAGTGGACATTGGGAAAGTTTGTTATACCTTACAATTTTCATAATTGTGTCCTAATTATTAAAAAAGAATTATGAATTCTGGGAGAAGGGGGAGATGATGGGAGGGTGGTGCTGGAAGGGGTGTACATAAGGGACTGTGATGGAGATGTAACTTGAAGTAATAAATAAACATTAAAAAACACTTGTATTTATAGTGCTTAGCAAATATCTATAAAACACCTATATCCTATAACCTAAACCCTATAATCTATCTAAGAACACCCTAATACCTAAGAATACCCTATACTTATCTAAGAAGACCTAAGTAAAATTATTTTAACTTTATTACAAGGATATTATTATTTTTAGATTAGGGCCATGCAGGGTGACTTGGTTTATGGCGGTCCCAGCAGGTAGTACCATTCACTCTTAAAGTCCATTGGGCCTTACTTTTCTAGTTTGCAAAGCCAATTCACTTCAACCACCAAATTGTGGCCAATTTATAAAGTCAGTCTGTTCTAACCGCCAAACTTAGGTTGCATTTTTCACAGGCTTCATGCTCTAAAGCTTCTCCAAGCAGCTTCTGAACTCTGACCATTTTATTGCCAGCATTAATAGGCTGAATTACTGAAAAGGGTCTTTCTTGGGTCAACTTGCAAAAAAATGTTTTTCTCTCTTGAACTCTGTCTTTCAGTTTATGACCATTATGACCTAATGACTTGAATATGCCATATCTTGCTGTGTATCTCTCCAGTGTGACTTCTCAGTTGGTGAAGCCAGGAGGAAGAGGGCATTGTGTGGAGCTTTCTGGCTCATATAACACATTATCTTGTGATCCTTGATCTCTCAAGGATCCCCAAAGTCTCTCATGATGTCTAGATCCTTCTCAAGGCAACCAACATCATCTTCATGGCTTGTGTGGTTTCCTAACTACACCCCTTCAACAGGCTTGTTTCCATCTTGACAACCTCAAAGGATACCAGGCCAATCCCCTATGTGCTACCAGATGCTAAGCAGACCTGCATACCAATTTCACTAAGGAGACCTAACTTCTATTGCAGTCTTCTTACCTTTAGAGATTCCTCTTCTGTGAATTCTTGGTTTAGCTCTGTTCCCCACTTTTTCATTGGAATATTTGGTTCCTGTGTGTTTAATTTCTTGAGTTCTTTGTAAATTTTGGATATTATCCGTTTTTCAGATGTGGGGTTGGTGAAGATCTTTTCCTATTCTGTTAATTTCCCCTTTGTTCTGGTAACAGTGTTATTTGTCTTACAGAAGTTTTTTTTTCAGTTTTATAAGGTCCCATTTATTAATTGTTGGTCTTGGAGTCTGAGCTGTTGGTGTTTTGTTCAGCAAGATGCCCCCTGTGCCAGTGAGTTCAAGGCTTTCCCCTTTTCTTCTACTAGATTTACTGTGTCTTGTTTTATGCTTAGGTCATTGATCTAGTTGGACTTAAGTTTTGTGCATGGTGATAAATATGGGTCTATTTGCAACCTTCTACATGTTGACATCCAGTTAGATAAGCACCATTTGTTGAAGATCCTTTCCTTTTTTTCATTGTATAGTTTTGGGTTCTTTGTGAAAAATTAAGTAAACACAAGTATGTGAGTTTATATCTAGGTCTTTGGTTCAATTTCATTGATCAACCAGTCTGTTTCTATGCCAGTAACATGCTGATATTTTTTACTATTTCTCTGTAGTATAGCTTGAAGTCAGAGATTGTGCACAAAGATATTTTTAATGAGGGAAGTGATCTACATTTATCTGTGGGTAGAAAGATAAATATTTAAAATGCAGTTAGGGATTTTGCTGTCTTAATAAATTACAATTTTATGTTTTCCAAGGTCTATAATTTCTAATCCTGGGTAGTTAAACTAATTATGATTTTCTTCTTGTTCAGTGAATGCCCTTCAGTATAATTTGAGAACTATTAGTTATTGCCAAGGTATAGTTGCAACATTGTACCATTTGTGTATGCTTGTGTCATTTTGGCCGTAGTCGTAGTTCACAGGCTTCATAGCTAGGTAGAACTATTGGTATATTGTCCTCTTAGAAACTTTCATGGCAGCTTACAGTAGCATGTAAATTATTCTTCAAGGAGGACATTTTCACCTCAGATACACCTTGGACTCTCTGTTTAAACTGTGTGCTGTTTTCAGCAAAAACAATTTTCTGCCAATCTCTTGGGGCTACACTATTTGTGAATTTCTAGAAAAAGCCACCCCCCCAAAAATAAAAAAAGAAATCAAAAGAAACTTCTAAAGTTGATTGTTGGGAGTTTTATTAGGTACTCCATGACTCCTGGGAGAAACATTGTCAACACAGATGGGAAATATTCATTTAATTTTAAGCTAGGTATGTATTGTATGTATGTATACATATTTAATTTAAACAAAATTCCCCTAGTGTTTATGTTTTAATTGAGAACATATTTTATATGAATGGTATTAAAAGCTTATCGCTGCTATCAAGAATATATTGAAGCACTTTTTGTTCTTTTTATATTTGTTCATCTAACTGGGAGAAATACACTATGACATATATTTAATCTCACTTATTGGTAGGGTAATCATTTTTGTGCTTCAGATTTTATGTTAAACTCACTCTTTAGAATGCTAAACAACGTTATAAAATATTGTACTTATTGTGTTTGTAAGGAGAAAATAAAACCTGTCCTTGTTTAAAAGTGATGTAGCCATGATCTTGGAGAGATTCATAGGAGATTATTACAAAGCCATCAAAATAAAATCAAGTGGCTAGAGACAGAGACATTGAAATCCTGATATAATCCATGTGTCATTACTTAACTGCTCGAACAGGAAAGTCATCTCAGGAAAGATATCATGAACAATCAAGTACTCATTCTCAGCTTCACGATTTACATGCTTGAAATTGTTCTCTGTTAGAAAAAAAATTCAAAGACAATTTTCCTGTGTCAGGCAGGTGTTTCCTTAGTGAATATTTAAACATAACTAAAAGGAAGAACAGAGACTAATACTTAGCTACTATCCCTCTGCTTCACAAAATTTCCAACAAAGAAATTTTTTCAAGTTTTTTTTTGAGAAAGCCAGGCTCAGTGGCGGAAGCCTGTCATTCTCAGTGAGAGATAGATATCAGAGGTTGTAAAGTCTTTCTATGAGTCCAATGCCATTCTGAGCTGACTGATACTCTTTAAAATAAAAAGTCAATTTATTTCTCCAGTGAGACTCCATTGGAAAAAAAAAACGTATTTTAATTTTTAAGTGGTTATCAATAGGACAATGCTTCTGGGTTTAGGATTGGTGGCCTGTGTTACTTCTCCTTTCTTCAGGATAGAGGCACACCCAACAGTACATGGCCAACAGAAAACAAACTCAATGTCACCTTTGGAGATTTCTTGTCTTTCTCTCTTTCTACCTTACAGGTCCTTTGCCTATACAATATGGTTTCCTCTTTAGTGTCTACTGGATTTCTGAGTACGTGAATGGATGGGTCTCTGCTTCTTGTGCCTTCTCTTGGGCTCTTCTCCATGAGTTAATTTTGTCCTATTCTTATGTGTTAGTTTATTATATTTTGTTATTATCTCTTAAAAGATTATGTATTTTCTAATGAGAGACAGAAAAGAAGTGTATTTTCATATAAGAGAAAATGTTGAGGAACTAGGAGGAGAAGACAGAGCAGAAACCATAATTGGGATATTATGTGAGAAAAAAAATGCTTTTAATAAAATGAAAAAAAAAAACGTTTGTTTAACAAACAAGGTCGTTCTGAGCCCCACATTTTAATATTGTGACATTTAAAGTCACATCACAACACATACCTATATAGTATTGATTTTAAATTCTATTAAGTAAATTATTATTTATCATGCGATTTGGCCATGTGTCCTTTAATCTATTGCAACATTAGATATTGCTAACTGATTAATAAACTATCAGTGATAGATTAATGTCTGTTGAAATAGTGAAGATTAAAAGAAAATAAAAAATATCTCAATGAAGCAAATATTAAGTGGAGAGTAGTCAGAATCAAAGAATTATTTTGAACTGTAGGTAGAGAAAAAGAATGTAGCCCTCCTCATGTAGCATACCTTGTATGAAAATCAATGGGAATATTATTTCCCTTTTTTGTTCAGTTACATATTCTTTCATTCAATTAGCCTTTATATAATACATACTATATTCTAGACACTGGGCTTTGCATACCCTACAGAATAAATGAGGTACAGTACTATACTGCTGTCTTCAAACAACTCCATTGCAGATGTGACAAATTCTTAGCGGTCACAATATACACCTTCATTATGCATTATATCCTCACAGTCCATAGGAGTTCATCCATAACAGAGCCTATTGCTGGGCAGAGGCTGTAAACAAATGATGTAAAGCTAAGTGAGGAGTCACTGACAACTCTTGTGAGTTACTAATCCATTTAAAATGAGCAATGAGGCAAAGCAGAAGTCCTACAGAGAAAGAATCAATAATGAACTCATTATCATACATATTGGCCTAGACAAAAGTAATAATCATGTAGCTATATCTTCTGTTGCTAAATAACTATAAGGAGATTTCCTTACTCCCCACTGACACAAAATGGATAGACTTCAGTCACTCTTAATGCTATAAGTTAGATCGACATTGTTTGACATAATACTTCAGAATCTATTGGATCATTTAAACATTCAGGTGGAGAATGGTGGTTAAACATGAGTTTGACAGCAATGCAGTATTATGTTGGAAAGACGCAATTTCACCTTCCACAACTTCATCAGTGTTATACAACAATTTTACAAAGCATAAAGAGCAGTTACTTACTTCATTTTATCTCCATCTTACTTTCAAATCTCAAATACCATTATATTTCCAATGCAATGGCTTCATTAGGAAAATGATTGTTTTCATAACCTTTCAGAATATACTTGTAGTGTCAATAGGTATTCTTTTATATTTAAATTTATATTTTCTTAGAATTTCCTACATGGATATCATATTTCATAATTATCACACCCTCTATGTTCCACCTCTAAATTTTGCTCTGTATTCTCACACTCCCTCTGAAATACATCCCCATTCTTTTTTATCTACCACTGAATCTATTTATTACTGTTCATATCTACATGTGTTTTGGTCTATTATGTTTGGATAACTTTCTTGAAGTTATCTATTTCTGAAGAACATTAGTTCTTTTAATTTTCTTATTGCCTGTTCCTTCTTATCTAGGGTGTAACTATGATCTGCTTGTTTGTTGAAGATAGTAGATGGTATGTGAACATGGCTAGCCAATAATCCCTAGTTATTCTACTGAGCACGGATATTTTGCATATGTTTTGTATATTAATATCTTTAATAAAATGATCTAATAAGGTAAAATACATCAGATAATTGTGCAGAGGGTGATTCATTTTTTTATTTTTTATTTATTTTTTTTTTATTATGTTTATGTATTTATGTATGTATTTATTTTTTCATGTTTATTTATTACTTCAGGTTACATCTCCACCATAGTACCCTCTTTCCACCCATGCCAGTGCCGCCTTCCCACTCTCTACCCCCTATCTTTCCATCCCATTCCCCCAGAGTACGTGTCCCTACAAATCAGTCCCCTACCGCCTAAGCTCAGCAGTCATATGAGGGCCAAGAGCCTCCTCATACACTGGGGTCTTACAAGGTAGCACTAGGGAAAAGTGTCTCATTGTCAGGTAACAAAGTCTATGTTCCTATTCCCTTTGGTGCATTGGCAGTAGTATCATTATCCTGTACTATATGGCGAAAACCCGATTATAAGTGAGTAGATGACATGTGTATCCTTCTGAGTCTGGGCTGGCTCACTCAGGGTAAGCTTCCCTAGTTCCATTCACATGGCTGCAAATTGCATGATTTTGTTGTTTCTGATGGTTGAGTAGTATTCCATTGTTTAGGGGTACCACATGTTTTTGTTATATATTCCTTGGTTGAGGGACATCTGGGCTGTTTCCAGTTTCTAGCTATTATAAATAATGCTGTTATGGACATAGCTGAGGAAACATCCTTGTGGTTTGGTGAGGAATCATTTGGATGTGTACCCAGAAGTGGTATGGCTGGGTCTTGAGGTAGAGCTATTCCAAGGTTTCTAAGCTATTGCCATACTGATTCCCACAGTAGTTGTACAAGCTTGTACTCCCACCAGCAATGGAGGGGGGTTCCTTGCCACACCCTTGCCAACAGGTGCTGTCATTTGAGTTTTTGATCTTAGCCATTCTGAAAGGTGTGAGATGGAATCTCAGACTCATCTTGAGTTGCATTTCTCTGATGATTAAGAATGCATTTCTTCAAGTGCCTCTCAGTCATTAGGAAATCTTCCTTTATGAATTCTGGTTAACTCTGTTCCCCATTTTTGATTGGATTGCTTAGTTTCTTGGCATTTAATTTCTTGAGTTCTTTGTAAATTTTGGATATTAGCCCTCTGTCAGATGTGGGGTTGGTGAAGATTTTTTTCCCAATCTGTAGGTTGCCATTTTAATTGAATGACAGTGTCTTTTTCCTTACAGAAGTTTTGCAGTTTCATAACATCCCATTTATTGATTGTTAGTCTTAGAGCCTGAGCTGTTGGTGTTCTGTTCAGGAGGTTGTCACCTGTGACAATGAGTTTCAGGGTTTTCCCCAATTTCTCTTTTAATAGATTTAGTGTGTGAACCCTATGGTAAGGCCTTGATTCACTTGGACTTAATTTTTGTGCAACATGGTGAGTATGGATCTAGTTTCACTCTTTACATGTCGAAATCCAGTTAGACAAGAACCATTCCTTGAAGATGCTGTCCTTTTTCCACGATATGGTTTTGGCTTCTTTGTAAAATATTAAGTGACCATAGGTGTGTGGGTTCATTTCTGGGTCTTCAATTCGATTCTGTTGATCCACTGGTCTGTTTCTACACTACTACCATGCTGTTTTTATCACTATTGCTCTGTAGTAAAACTTGAAATCTGGGATGGTGATGCCTCCAGATTTTTTTTTTGTTTGTTTTTATCATACAGGATTGATTTAGCTATTCTGTTCTTTTGTTGCTGTTGTTATTCCATATGAAGTTGAGAATTACTTTTTCCAGGTCTATAAAGAATTGTGGTGGTATTTTGATAGGAATTGCATTGAATATGTATATTGCTTTTGGCAGGATGGCCATTTTTATTATGTTGATCCTAACTATCCTTGAGCATGGAAGATGTTTCCATCTTCTGATGTTCTCTTCAAATTCTTTCTTAAACAACTTGAAGTTCTTTTCATAGAGGTTTTTCACTTGCTTGGTTGGAGTTACTCCCAGGTATTTTGTATTGTTTGTGGCTATTGTGAAGTGTGATGTTTCCCTAATTTCTTTCTCAGCCCATTTAGTTTTTGTATAAAGAAGTGCTTCTGATTTTTTGAATTAATTTTTTATCAGCTGTTTATCAGCTGTAAGTGTTCTCTGGTAGAATTTTTGGGGTAGCTTATGTATACTATTATATATTATCTGCAAATAGGGATAATTTGACTTCTTTTCTAATTTGTATCCCCTTAATCTCCTTTAGTTGTTTAGTTGTCTTATTGCTCTAGCAAGAATTCAAGTACTATGTTGAAGAAATATGGCAAAATGAGCATCCTTGCCTTGATCCTGATTTTAGAGGAAATGCTTTAAGTTTCTCTCCATTTAATTTTATACTGGTTACTGGCTTGCTGTATATCACCTGTATTATTTCTAGGTGTGGTCTTTGTAAGCCCAATCTCTCCACGACTTTTAGCATGAAGGTGTGTTGTATTTTGTCAAAGCATCTAGTGAGATGATCATGTGTTTTTTTTTTTCTGTCAGATTGTTTATATGGTGAATTATGTTGATGGATTTTCTTATTTGGAACCATCCCTGCATTGCTGGGATGAAGCCTACTTGATCATGGTGCATGATATTTAGATGTGTTCTTTTATTCAGTTTGCCAGTATTTTATTAAGTATTTTTACATCTATGTTCATGACGGAAATTGGTCTGATGTTGTCTTTCTTGTTAGCTTTTTCTGTGGTTTAGCAAACAGGTTGACTGTGGCTACACAGAATTAACCTGGAAGTGTTCCTTCTGTTTCTATTTTGTGGAAGAGTTTGAAGAGTGTTGATATTAGCTCTTCATTGAGTTTCTGGTAGAATTCTGCGCTGAAACCATCTGGCATTGGGCTTTTTTTGGATGGGAGATTTTTAATGACTGAGCTATTTCCCTAGGGGTTATAGGGCTGTTTAATCTGTTAACCTGATCTTGATTTAACTTTGTTGGGTGGAATCTATCAAGAAAATTGTCCTTTTCCCTTAGATTTCCAAATTTGATGGAGTACAGATTTTAAAATTAGAACCTAAAGATTCTCTGGATTTCCTCAATTTCTATTGTTATTGCTCCCTTTTCATTTGTGATTTTGTTGATATGTGTTTTTTTCCCTCTTTCTTTTAGTTAATTTGGCTTAGGGTTTGTCTATTTGTTGATTTTCTCAAAGTACCAACTCTTGGTTTCATTGATTCTTTGTATTATTCTTTTTGTTTTTAAGTTGTTAATTTCAGCCCTAAGTTTGATGATTTCTTGCCTTCTGCTCCTCTTCTGGTTGTTTGTTTCTTTTTTTTTCTAGTTCTTCCAGTTTAGTTTGCTAATATGAGCTGTCACAATTTTCTTCCAGTTCTGTTGTTAATTTACTAATATGAACTGTCATGATTTTCTTTTTGAAGGCATTTAGTGCTATGAACTATCCTCGTACCACTGTTATCAATGTGTTCCATAGGTTTGCATATGTTGTGATTTCATTGTCATTGTATTTTAAGAATTCTTTGATTTCTTTTTTGTTTCTTCCTTGACCCAGTGGTCATTCAGTAGAAAGTTGTTCAGTTTCCATGAATGTGTAATATTTCTATTATTTCTCTTGTTGTTGAAGTCCAGCTTTATTATATGGTGGTCTGATAAGATGCAAGGGGTTATTTTAATTTTCTTGTATTTGTTTAGTCTTGCTTTGTGTCCAACTATAATATCAACTTTGAGGAGGCTCCATGTGGTGCTGAAAAGAAGATGGATTATTTTGTGTTTGGGTGAAATGGTCAGTAGATATCTGTTAGGTCCATTTGGTACATGACATCTGCTAGGCTCATTATTTCTCTGTGTGGTTTCTGTTTCAATGACCTATCCATTGTTGTGAGTAGAGTGTTGAAGTCTCCCACTACTAATGTGTGGAGATCAATGGAAATTTTAAGCTTTAAAAGAGTTCCTTTTACAATTGTGGGTGCCCTTTTATTTGGGGCATAGTTATTCAGTATTGAAATGTTGTCTTGATGAATTTTTCCTCTAACAAGTATGTGGTGCCCTTCCCTATCTTTTTTGATTAACTTCAGTTGAAAGTCTATTTTATTTTATATTAGAATGGCTACTCCAACTTGCTTCCTGGTCCCATTTGCTTGGAATACCTTTTCCCAACCCTTTAATCTGAGGTAACATCTATCTTTGTTGGTGAGATGCGTTTCTTATATGCGGCAAAATTGGGTCTTGTTTAGGGATCCATTCTTTAAGCCTGATTCTTTTTACTAGGGAGTTGAGTCCATTGATGTTGATGGATATTAATGACCAAAAGTTTTTATCTCCTGTTATTTTGGTGTAGGTGGTGGTTGTGTGTTTCTTTTGGTTTAGCTGCAGTGGAATTTTTTTGCTTCCATTGTTTTCTTGGGTGTAATTATCTTCACTAGGTTGGAATTTTCCTTCTTGGATTTTCTGTGGTGATGGATTTCTGCACAGATACTGTTTATATTTATTATTTGTTTTCATGGAATATCTTGCTTTCTCCATTGTTGTTGATAGGGAATTTTGTTGGATATAGTAGTCTGGCTGGGTACTTATGTTCTCTTAGGGCTTGTAGGACATCTACCCAGGCCCTTCTGTCTTTTAAAGTTTCTGAGGAGAAGTCAGGTGTAATTCTGATAGGTCTGCCATTATATGTTACTTGACCTTCTTTTCTTACTGCTTTTAATATTTCTTTGTCCTGCACATTTGGAGTTTCAATTATTATGTGGCGAGAGGAATTTCTTTTCTGGTCTACTCTGTTTGGTGTTCTGTATGCCTCTTGGAATTTTATTGACATCTCTTTCTTTAGGTTTGGGAAGTTTTCTTCTGTAATTTTGTTAAAGATGTTTCTTGGACCTTGAATTCGGGAGTCTTTTATTTCTTCTATGCAATAATATTTAAGTTCCTTCTATTCAGTGAGTCCTTGATTTCCTCAATGTTGTGGGTGAGAACTTTTTTAGAGTTTTCATTTTCTTTGGTTGTTGTACTGATTTTTTAAATCGAATCTTCCATACCTGAGATTCTGCCTTCCTTCCCTTGTATCCTGTTTTTGATATTCATGTCTGTAGTTCCTGCTGTCTTCTCTTTATTTTCCACCTCCAGGATTACCTCTATTTTTGTTTACTTTGCTTTCACTTCCAATTTAAAGTCTTGAACAATTGTATTTGATTTTGATGTTTTTCCACTTCAATTTGATTGTCTTTGGCTGCAAAGCTTTCAAATCTTTTAAATCTCTCATTGCCTTGTCTCTTTTCAGCTCATGTTGAGCTGCTTTGGCTTAGAGATCTCTAATGGTATTCTCCATTGCTTTCTTTTTTAAAATTGAGGAATCTTTGAATTATTTCAGAGATTTAAGTCTTTCTTGTAAGCATTCTATCACTTTCCAAAGTATAGATTTGTCATCATTTTCATGTGTTTCAGATGTTGGAGTGGCCAGGGCTTGCTCTACTAGAATAGTTGCATTTTGTTGGAGTCATATTTCCCTGACTTTTATCAGAACTGTTCTTTCCCTGACCTTTAGCCATCTGGTTGTTCTTAGCTGTTTGCTTCTGGTGCCTTCTGGGCTTTGTGCCAAGAATGGCGCTTTGGTGTAGAGGACATATAGCTTAGTGATCTGTAACTCACTACAGTCTGGATGGGGCCTTGTGTGGAGGTTGGTTCTCACTCTGTCTCCCAGAGCTCACCCTTTCCTGTTGTGTCCCAGTTGTGAACTCAGGTCAGAGTTTATGGTGGGATGTGTATTCCTGCCTTCAGGTTCCTGAGATCCAACTGGCCTTTGTTGCAATGAAGGTACAGGTTGGCAGGCTGAGAGAGATTCATTTAATTGAAAGTAGTTTAATAATATAACCAAAACATCCTGGAAAGTAAAATCCTCTCTACTGAAGTTTATGATTGATAGAATTGTTCTGAATTTCTAATTAGCTTTTATAATACAGTTTCTCAGCTAGGCCACCATGATGCAGACATGAACCCAAAAACTATGTGTTACATATTAAATATATTTATATATGATATATTACTACAAACAATATAGATAGCATAATATATAATGTAGTAAATTATATTTTATGAATATGGTATACACAATGTACATAATCCATACATATATAATGCACCTTTTAACTGAAAGATCCTGTATCTAAGGATTCCATCTACCAAGTACACATGGAAAACTATGAAAATTAATGACATCTAAACAGAATATATTTTATGATGATTTCTTTAAATTATTCTTTAAGCAGTACCTTTTTATTTTTCAAGACTCAGTTTCTCCGTGTAGCCCTTGTTGTACTGGAACTCAATCTGTAGACCAGGCTGACCTTGAATTCACAGAGAACCTCCTGCCTCTGCCTCCTGAGTGTTGGGATTAAAGGCATACACCAACTCACCTGGGGTAAACATTACCTTATAATAACTGTTTATATATTATTTACTCTTTTGTATGCATTGTAATAATTTACATAAAATTTAATATGTAAAAGAGACCAGAGTATGCATGTGAATTATACCTCAGTACTGTGCTAATCAAAATCCCCATGCTTACTGAGACTAATCAAAGTTCCCATGCTTGCTGAAACTACTCTTGTGTGTGTGTGTGTGTGTGTGTGTGTGTGTGTGTGTGTGTGTGTAAGCCTCCTTGTCTCTCTGTATGTGTCTGTGAGTGGAGTCACACATTTATAAATATAATCTGAATAAAAGTGATTTACTTTTTTATTGTTCTTGCCAATGGAGTCTTGGTATCCAGTAAAGCTATACTAAAACTAAAATCAGTTCCAACTCAAGTATGATCCTCAATTCATTTAATTGCCATATCAGGACACAGAATAGTTGTGAATATATATCATCTCAAATATGCAATAAACAAATCTATCAATACCCTAAATCTATTTATATTTCAGTCTTTGCATTATAATCCCACATATTGAAATACTTTGATTCCAAGCTCTTGGCTAGCTTGTCTCTACCCTTGTGTCGATCCAGTAAGATAACTTTGTATGTTTCATTGCCTAAAACCATTGTTAAATCAGCTGCCTTCTAAAAGTACAGTGCTATTTATATGTTCATCAATATCATAATAATTTCAGAGTTAAAGGTAGAATATGATCTAATATTTGCCACTAAAATAATCCATACACTTGATCAGTGAGTGTCAGCTTTTATATGAGGCAAAATCATGGCTTTCATCAGGTTCCTTTGTCTTAAATGAAGACTGGATTCTCATCTCTCCTTTTGTTTTTTTTTTATAAAGAAAACTCATAGTAATGCTATTTTAGACTGCATGTTATTAATTCTGAGGGAAAAACTATCTCCTAGGGCCACAAATCTAGACAAAGAAATATAGCCACGTAAGAAACTCTGACACCAGGAGAAAGATATTTCAGAAAAAAAAAAAAAAAAAACGCTCAAGAGGTTATAAGCATATAAATAACATTATATGGGTGAGGAAGGTATAGTTACATATTTTTTGTATAAATATATGATGTATATTAACATATATATATATATATGTATATGTCATGAATGTTCTTAGACAAAGTGGAATGAGTTGGAGGTAGAAAGGGTAAAAGGGCACATGATGCAAATATACTTAATAAAAAACATGATCAGGTAACTATAAAATTTTAGAAAGTTCATTTAGCTATATTTTATTTGCAGTTACCCATGTTTGAATACATTAGTCTTATAAGGAATATGTTCAAAAGCCTCATATACATTAAAGTAGACATTTTCCATTCATGGGAGATTTATTTGCCTATTTTTTAGTTGCATTATATACACACAAACACACACACACACACACACACACACACACACACACACACACACATATATATATATATATATCATCCACAATGCAACAGCATAAGGTGATTTCAAAATCATCAGATGAGAGACAAATGGAGAGTAACAGACAAAAGAAAGAGACAGAAAGGTAATGGTGAAAGACAGAAGAAAGAATAAAAGTAAATTCTATGAACAGATAAGTTTATGCTTCAGTTTATTTTGTGGGGTAATGTGCATTATATACATGACAATGAATAGACAAGAGGCAGAAAATAGCAATTTTCATATCATATTTTATATTAGGGACCTATAACTTCATCCACATCATATAAACATATCTGTTTGGTGCAGAAAGAGTAGGTCGCATTTAATATTACCAAAGGTGCATAAAACTATGTATGACTCGGTCTCAATATTCCTTCTGAAGATAAGAACTGAATTTCTTATGATAGAAAATAAATTATATTTGGTACTTTAATTCTGGATGACAAAACTCATTGTTAGTTACTCCTTACCACCAAAGGCTTCAAATGAATATTTACACATAGATGAAAATCTCTCTATAGCATTGGTAGTCATTAAGTAAAACTTAAAATAATTCTATATTTACTCTTTATGCAGGACAATTTCTATCAATACTACTAAATAACCAACATACTGTCTTGTATTAATTTGTTATCAGGCTATGGTGAGGTTAAGAATTTAGTATCATTTTTTCATGTTTGTTTCTGCTATACCTCTATTTAAGTGATTTCTTCTCTTTCTTGGATGTGTTCCCCAACATATTGCCAAAATCTGGACAAGATGAAGATAAGTCATATTATCCTTTACACCTCATTTGTTTTAAGAAATATATTGCTGGTCCATACTGAAGTGCTATCTTATCTGTTGTTCTGTTCTTCACTCTGTTGCGTTCCTGCTCTTTTTACAGGTGGTATTTAAGCAGTATTATTCTGAGTTGTGTCATTTTTACTGAATCATTTTCACAGACATGTAAGCACAAAACTGAGAACAAATGCTTTCTTGCGGAAATTAAAATAAAAATACCAAAAGTTATAAAACAGGAAAAAACAACAACAAAGTATGGAATTAGTATATACTAAGTGGAGCAAGATGGCATGAAGCCAATCACCTAACTCTGCCTCCCACATTGAGATAAGAGGAGTCTTTCAACATTTATTGGTGAGTGTGTAACCGAACTTTTAAATTATTATTTAACACTTATTTATTTATTACTAAATTCAATTATAACAAACACCAACAATTTCTTAACTATTAATCCTATAAATTCCTACAACCCCTTTAACCTATCCACTAAACCTATTGATAATTATAACAACTACTTTCATAACCTTTTAGAATGATATTCTCTGGGGCAGGTCCTCAGTCATCAGGAACACAGTCTTTGTTGTAGATTCTTTAACGCACTTAGCAGTCCTTTTTCTGGATCTCTCAGATGCAGGTTCGTTAGGGTAAGTTGGTTATTGCAGTCTCACCTTAAATAAGGCTTCATGCTTTCTTCTCTGTGGGAGACCCCAGCCGTCTGCAGGCCAACTTATTTCTTTTGAATCAGGAACTCAGCTGCTCTGCCTCAGTCCTTAAAGCCAGGCACAGTTTCCTTTAGGCCACTGTTTGGACAGATCAAACCCCTCTAGGCAAAAGCTGAGCCACAGGGTTTAGTCCTTGGCCTTTTGGTGTCTTGCTCAGGCTTTCTTTGCTCACCGGCTTCTTTCTGCTTCAGGGAGAGAGCTGGCCATCAATGGCCAGCCCTTTTTTCAGCAGGACTCTTGGAGCTCTCTAGCATCAGGGGCCTCTTCCCTCTCTGGGCTCCATGCACTGTCCTTAAATAGGAGGAACTCTGTTTCAGCTTAATTTGGGCTCCGCCCACTTAGCAGCTGAAAACAATGTCAGGCCAGATACTTTGTTTCTTCAAGTCTATTGAGTCTTTCCTGTTTTTCCTGACTTCAACCTTGTTTTTCAGTCTATTGAGTCTTTCCTGTTTTTCCTGACTTCAACCTTGTTTTTCAGTCTATTAAGTCTTTCCTGTTTTTCCTGACTTCATGCTGATAATGCTGTTCATGCCCCGAATTAAGAGACAGTATCAGAAACCCCTATATATTTTCTAAATCTAATTTATCTAACCCCTACATGAGTGTCTTATTTTTAAATGGCAAATTAGACTGTAGTCATGATTAATGCAGATAATACATCATTCCATAAATGTTATATATGTGTGTATATACATATCTATATATAATTATTTATATAGATACTTGATCTTTCATCATTCTTGATATTAACCTATAAAGTTTGAAACCAAATATTGATATCATATTGGTGACACTTAAAATTTTCAAATTAGGCATTTTATTTGAACATAGATAATAGTAGATGCAAGTCAATACATGGATCAACTCTTTCCAAATTTAAAAGCATAAAAATACATATGATAAAATAACCTTCCTAGGTTTGAGAAATAGATCTCATTACTAGCATATTTCTCTAGGATCCATGAGGTCCTGAATTTTGTCCTCCATATCATGAAGGAAATCATAATCCAGTTATTTCAATATACTAATAAAATGCTCACTCAGCACCTACAATATGCTAGGCCCTCAGATATATAAACAACTTATAAACTACTTAAGATTCAAGTCATATGATATTTATTTCACAAAGAAGGCAGTTCAACCTTGTGATGTGGTTTGCTTGAATTATTAGGGGAAAGTCAGTAATTAAATAAGCATTATATAAGTACATTTTTGTTCTGATCCTATTACTGAGATGATCATGATTAACCATAGTTAACTCCAAATTTTACAATGTTTCAAAATGACATGAAACCCAACTCTAAATAGACTATGTCCTGAGTAGTATGAAAAAAGAGAGCAGATTTTCTGTACTATATAACACATCACCACCCCCTTTCTTATTTTTTTCCTAAGATTTATCTTCTGTGGCTAGCATGAAGACAAATGTTGTGGGAAAAATATAACATGACCATCAGCATCTCATCCCTGTCAAACAACTGTGGATCTGTAGAAATCAAGAACACAAATTGAATATAATCAGCCAGTTCTGACATTAAGAAAAATTCCTTTGTATTACTTATATGATCCATCAATTTTTCTTTTACATTGAATAATAAATATGACACTGTTTAATTCTCTCCTCATCAAAAATCTTTATACTTTACTTAAAAATATTTCCATCAAAACATAAAAGAAACAAAATAGTCGGGAGTGCTGGTGCATGTCTTTAATCCCAGCACTCGGGAGGCAGAGGCAGGTGGAGATCTGTGAGACAAGGCCAGTCTGGTCTAGAAAGTGAGTCCAGAACAGCCAAGGATACAGAGAGACACCTGTCTCAAAAAACCTTAAAAAAAATAAAAATAAACAAAATAGATGTACAGAAGCCACACAAAATTTAGGAACGCCATTTTTATCTAAGGAATTTATCCCTATAGAATATAAAAACCGATGGTCACTGAATGATACTAAATTTTCATATTATTTCTTAATAATGTGCTAAAAGTCTAAATAAACTTAAATTCAAATTTGTAAGAAAATGCAGTCATTGCTGTTGTGTGAGCTATTTATGGAAAGAAGTCAATAAATGTCTTCTTATCATGGACAGAGAATCCACAGCCTGCAAGTCCCACTGCCTTTTGCCTTCTTACTTATAGATGAAGTTATAAGCTCTCATGCTACCATATCTTCGTTCTGACATAATGTACTCTAACCTTCTGGAACTGTTTGCCCAATTAATCCATTTAAATGTTTTCCTTTATAAATTATTCTATCCTTAGTATTTTGACACAGTAATAGAAAACCAAAAAAAAAAAAAAAAAAAAAACACCAAATACCAAGTTGGTGAATCAGTTAGTTTTATATGTATTGCATACTGGAGTTTTGATGGGGTCACTTATAGGAATGTAAGTCACTGAAAGAAACAACCATCATTAAAGTTAATTCCATCGCATGGAAACTGAAAACTTGTAGTGTACTTCACAGTTTGTAGACAACTCAACAGATTGGAGAGTGCCCTTTTGCCTTGATCTGAACATCTTCCAGGAAGCTCGATTTGTCTCTGTTTCTTTCAGGCAGGTTTGATGGTTTTGAGTGTCTTTCAATACAATATTCTGTTTACATATACTTGAAGCTATTTTGGATAGTTTACTTCTTTAACAAGCCTCTCTGCAAGATGGAATATCTCACTTCCTCTTTAAAAATTCTGTTATTTTAGCTTTCTGTACACATTCTGTGTCTTAACAAGATTGGAACCTTTAAGCTTGAAGAGAAGTGCTGCAGAGCACCTAATAATAAATGATAATACTGATTCCATTAAAAACTCTACGTATGGATGAAACATGCCTTTTGGTTTTTAGTAGCATAAAAATAATAACTCTCAAATGTTAACACAGTCATTTTGCCAGTTAAATGTGTATCCAATTTCCTTAGTGTCTATGAAACCTTCTTCTCTACTCTACCTCATTTTCTCCAACATAAATGCTTGTTCTTTGCTTTCTTAGAATAAAAGCCCAAGGCATTTTCAGTGTCTGTGTATGGTTATATTCAGAAAACAATCAATTATTGATCATGTGAGATTTCATAAACAAAGCCAAATGCAGGCAGGTCATTAATCATTCATTTCTGCTTCACCTTGAAAGAGCAGCACAAAAGAAAAATACTGCTTATATTTCTTGTTCATTCTGTACATGATCAGCAAATATGTGTTCTATGCAGTTAGTTCCTCTATATAGTTAGTGCCTTCAAGCTGCTTTCACTGTCTGCTGAAGCATTTAGAAAATGTCTTAAAAAGAAAAATACTGTGCCTTGATAAGTCTTGGAAAAAATATCTGAACTTTTGTATCACCACAAACCAAATATTACCCTGCTTCATTCACATGATTTAAAATAATGTTTATTTTGATGAGTATCTGTCTTTTTGGAGTACCTAGATTATTTATAACCTCAAACAAGCTTCCAAACTTATATTTTGTTAATTGTAAAAAATAAGCGATTCCTCACCAAACCACAAGGACATCTCCTCAACTAGGAGCTATATTCACAGCAGCTTTATTTGTGATAGCTAGAAACTAGAAACAACCTAGATGTCCCTCAACTGATGAATAGATAAAAAACAAAACATAAAAAACCTGTTGTACATTTACAAAATAGAATGCTATTCAGCCATCAGAAAAAAACAAACAAACAAGAAATCATGCAATTTGCTGCCAAATGGATGGAGCTAGAAAAGTTCATCCTGAGTGAGCTAACCCAGGCTGAGAAAGGTGCACATAACATTGTTGTGGAAGGTCTAATATCATTGCTTCTGATAGGTTGATTTCAATCCTGTGGTCTGGTTACCACCCCTTCTGAGGCATTCTTTTGATTGGTTAATAAAAGATGCTATTGCCAATTAGCTGGGCAGAAAGAGTATAGGAAGGTGGGAATTCCTGAGATTAGACAGGAACCCTGAGCACACACAGAGAAGCTCTTGTTTTCCACTGAGAGACAGAGAAGGAGCCAGACGTCTTGAGAATTCTGGAAGGTAATTGCAGGCACATGGTAGTTTGGGATTAGGTGATCCAGGTTAATTTAGAGTAGCTAATTGAGAGTCTGCCCAGCTAAGGGCTAAGCATTTGAACATTAAAAGATCTTGGTGGATTTAATTATTGGGGAAAAGACTGCGGTGGCTTATAGACCCTCATTCTAAGCAGTCCCGGGCCATCGGACTTCCAGACTCCTAGACTCCCCTTGTGCACAGGTGAAGCTCTCGCCAAGCTGCTGGTTATTCTACTGGCCTAATATAACAACTTACATTAATTAACAGAGTTTAGGTTACAGGTGATGTAGACAACCCTTGGTCCTGGGAATTTGCTACAGGTAACAGAGTGGTTACCAATGGAAGACAGGTTTAACTGTGTCAGATCAACAAACAGTAGGATGAAATCCATACATGTGCTATGGAACTTTAATAAACATGGTATCTAGGCTTGTTGCCTCTGACATTTAAAACTAACAAACACTGTAGAATTTTGGGTGTTAAGCCTAGTTGAGATGTAGACATCTGGTCAAGAAATGTAAGAAGCTGACAGCTAATTTTTGAGGTGAGAAAATTGAAGCTTTCCATCAATGAAACGAATGAGCTAATGAGCAACCCTGGCTTCTACATGTTTCAAAATGGCTTCTCTGTTGACTTTCTAAATATTACCTGCTTTTCTAAATACAAAAATAAAAAGAAATGAAAATTGGTGATTAAATTCATGTTAACAAATATCACATATAATATGAATTAAAATTACATGACATATACATATGAACAACTTTTATTTGGTTGGATTTTAGTTCTTGTTTTTATTTATGTAATTTTACTTATTCTATTTAGGAATTTGGTTATATTATTATGAACACTTGAACTTCATTAAGAATTTTATGTGTAAAAAGAAGTGGAGGCAAAATAATAAAATCAAATTACATCAGTTCATAAACTTATGACAAACACATTAAAGAACAGTTAAATTCAATACAAGAGTAGCTTATAATATTGTCATTTTTTTAAATGTGAAATTGTCAAGATTTGTGAAAAGTTAATAACAATGAAATCCTAGGTTTCATTATCATATGATGTGTTAAGAATACAGCTCAAATACTCTAAAAGTATGTTTTTTTCAGTCAGTTCTCAAGAGGATTGATTTATTTTTGAGAAAATTATCATTTTTGCATGTACACTTCATCCAAGACCACTGGGTTAAAACGCACTTTTATTTAAAATGAATTAGCACAATAAATGTAGAACATTTCCCTTCACCTCAACTCTTCCCAGTTCTTCCTTACCTCACTACCCACCTTATTTTATGTTGTTTATTTTCAAAAACAAAGCAAAAGAAAATTCAAAAAATGAAACTCAAAAAAAAAACAAGCAAAAGAACAATAAAACAAAAATTGCAAAAACAAAACAAAAGTCTACCAAAAAGAATCAAAGAAATGTGGACTTTGTAGTTTGTTTTGTGTTTGTCAACTACTTCTGGTATGGTAGCATTCCCTGGAGTGTGGTTAATATACCCAGTGACACTCCATTGATGGAAAATGATTTTTCATATTCTAGAGGGTATCAGTTTCAAATAGCTACTTGTTTAGGGGTGGGGTTCCATGCCCAATTCCTCTTCTAAGAATTAGGAACCATACTAGGTTGAACTTGCACAGGTCTGGTGCTTGCTTCCACTCGCTGAGTTCATCTTCAAAAGTCCTGTTGTATCTGGAAGACACTGTTTCCATGGATTATTCATCAACTCTGGCTCTTACATTCTTTTCAGTTCTTCTACTGCATAGGACCCTGAGCCATAAGGGAAAATGTTTGATAAAAACATTCATTGTGACATAGTCTCACAATCTTTGCATATTGTCCAGTTGTGGATCTCAACATTTCTGCATTGATTTTCTTGTATTGTGAGAAGAAACATCTCTAATGAAGGTTGAATGAGGCTCTGATCTATGTTGTGAGACAAAACATTCCCTGGGGAAGAGTGACACATGCGTACTCACCTGAGCTATAGAACCTATGACAGACTAAAGTACAGAAACCACCAAAGTCCAACTTGGTACTCTAATGACTTTTATTTAAGTTGCTTACAGGAGGATAGATGCAGTATTATTTACAGGAACACAAATGAATAAAAACACCTACATCATTAAATTCCATCTTAGGACAGGTAACACTTCCCATAAAAAAGAATGCTGGGAACATGAAGCACAACGCACAGCCTAGAGGCAGAGCAAAGGTTTATCCTCTCTGACTGATTCATTTGTCTAAACCTCTTCTAGGATAATAACCTGTTTTACTCATCTTCCAGGCAACTTGTCTGATCTCAGAGTCTTGCAGTTTACTTATTTACTCTGGGAAAAGGAGGGTCCTAGTGAATCTGCACAGTTTCAGGGACTTCCTGAATCTATCTTAGTTGTTTACTTTACTGCTTGTCCCTGAAGTATAAAATGTTTCAATTTTGAAGGAAACTATTACACAACATATTTGTATAGCAATATGTTTCTAGGAGTCATTTCATTTCAGTGTTCAAAATGATTGTATTATGTTTTCCTATAGGCCAATGGTCTATCTGGTTCTTAGTCATATTACCAGTGTCAGGTACAGGTTCCATCTGATGAAGTGTATCTTAAATCTAATTAAAAATTATTCTTTACTTCAATAACATTTTCAGGTACAGGTTCCATCTGATGAAGTGTATCTTAAATCTAATTAAAAATTATTCTTTACTTCAATAACATTTATGCCAATATAATGACAACATATATTTTAGGAAGGTAGCTGAGGCAAATCATAGTGCTTGTAGTTTGTTGATAGTGATAATTACCTGTCTCTTCTAGTAGTATGCAGAGTACTTTCCAGTACTATGAATGCTAGTCAGTGGAGAAAAATCTAGGTAAACACTAAGTAAGAAGTAAGCTTCTCCCTGTCAATGACAAAAGTTAGACATTTTAAATCAATAGGACCTTGTAATTGGTTTGTGAAGGAAAATCAAGAGTCCTGGCAATAACTTGAGATATTTGGAGGCATCCATGAGACTCTATCCAACAAAACAAAATCAACCAAAGAAACAAAAAAAATGCAACCTATACTACTCATTTGAGGATATACTTCATTCCATAAGGTATCCAATTGGAGCATTACCTTAAATATTATGTATGTGGTGACTCCATTGAGATACAATTCATATACTATATATTCTAGGAAGATTGTATAGTACTAGTTTTCTATACGATTCTTCAAAAGGTCCTTATTATTTATTGCTCTTCTCAGTAATCTTTACTTTACCCTTTACTATGATCCCTTTCCCATTTAGTCTTCCTATTCTAGTTTCTACCGCATATCTTTATGACATATTTTATTACTGCTTCCTTGGAACCCTCTCTTCCCTTCTATTCTCTTCCTGTGTACCTAATTTCCTTAGTTTTAATACATATATATTTATATATGAAAAGCTAACATCTACAAATAAATAACATATGATATGTGTCATTTTGCATAAAGTACCATTTCATCTTTATTTGTATAAGAGGTAATTTTATTAGCTGTTCAATTAAGCTTATCTTCAGGCAATCTTGTTAATGCTACATCCTGAGAATCTGTTAAATCATTACTGTTGTGACCTAACAGGTTTAGATACTATTTTTCAGCTTTATAAAGCTATAGCCTACTATTAAAATATGCATATTTATACTGAAATGTCAACAATTATTTGTATAAGCATTATGGAATAATTACTTCAATTAAATGAATTACCATATTTCCCACGATATGTATTTAGCATTAGATTTTGTGAGCCTTACTTCAAGAATGATTACAGCATCCATTGCAGCATTATTTATTATTCTTATACAGTATGGTAGATGTACAGTTACTATCCATATTAGATTTGAGGTCAACTTTGACCATCATTTCCACATGTTTTCTACTCCTCCAACTGAGAAAATACTGGTCTTCACTGTTTCAATGAATTTCACAGATTTTTTGAGATTCAGTATACATGTGATTCTATGTTTTTCTTTATGACTTATTTTAATTGTCCTAATGCTTCCCATGTTACAACTTGTCACTACAAATATCATGGCTTTCTCATGCATGAGGACAAATAATGATATTACATATATGAAATTTTAACCCTTCTTTCATCCAGAGACACAGCTTAGGCTCGTTGTATATCTTAGCTAGTGTGTGAGTAATGTTACGATGAATATAAAAATGCAAGTGTTTTTTTTTTTTTGTGATACAGATTTTGTGTCCTTTGGAAAGACACCCAGAAGTAAAATACACATATCTTATAAGAATTTTAGGGTTTTTGTTTATTTGTTTTTTATGTTTATTATTACTTTAGGTTACATCTCCTTCACAGTACTCTCTTTCCACCCTTCCCAAGCCGGCCCTCCCAACCTCTACCCCCATCCCGTCCATCCTACTCCTCTGGAGTGGAGTGTTCCTACATATCAATCCACTGCCCCAGTTTAGGAGTCATATGAGGGCCAAACACCTCCTCATATATTGGGGGTCTACAAGGTCGCACCACTAGGGCAAAGCGTCTCATTGACAGTTAACAAAGTCTATGTTCCTATTCCCTTTGGTGCATTGGTTGGAGTATAGTTATCCTATACTATATGGCTAAAATCTGATTATAAGTGAATAGATGTCATGGGCATCCTTCTGTGTCTGGGTTAGCTCATTCAGGATGAGCTTGTCTAGTTCCATCCATTTGGCTGCAAATTGCATGATTTCATTGTTTCTGATGGCTGAGTAGTATTCCATTGTGTAGATGTACCACAGTTTATTTTTTATCCATTCCAGTTTCTAGATATTACAAATAAGGCTGCTATGAACATAGATGAGGAAACCTCCTTGTGGTTTGGTGAGGAATCATTTGGATGTATACCCACAAGTGGTATGACAAGGTCTTGATGTAGAACTATTCCAAGTTTCTAAGATATCACCAGACAGATTTCCTTAGTGGTTGTACAAGCTTGCACTCCCACCAGCAATGGAGGAGTATTCACTTTCTCCACAACCTCACTAGCATTGCTGTCATCTGAGTTTTTGATCTTTGTCATTCTGACAGATGTGGGATGGAATCTCGCAGTCGTCTTGAGTTGCATTTCTCTGATGGTTAAGGATGCTGAGCATTTCTTCATGTGACTCTCAGCCATTAGGGACTCCTCCTTTGTGAATTCTCTGTTTAACTCTGTTCCCAATTTTTTGATTGGATTATTTGGTTTCTTGGCATTTAATTTCTTGAGTTCTTTCTAAGTTTTGGATGTTAGCCCTCTATCAGATGTGTTGTTGGTGAAGATATTTTCCCAATCTGTAGGTTGCCATTTTGTTCAAATGACAGTGTCTTTTGCCTTACAGAAGCTTTTCAGTTTCATGAGGTCCCATTTATTGATTGTTGGTCTTAGAGCCTGAACTGTTGGTGTTCTCTTCAGGAAGTTGTCACCTGTGCTGGTGAGTTCAAGGTTTTTCCCCACTTTCTCTTCTATTAGTTTTTTGAGGAACAACTTTTCATTATAACCATTGAAATTGTCACTTCTATCACCGAATCTGTACAAGAATTCTTTTTCTCCACATTCCCAACAACATTCATTATATGAACCACTTTAAACCACAGAGTATGATATTCATAGAAAAATTTTAGAAAATAACATGGAAGTACACATTGTACATTGAACATATACATTTCTTGGTCTTTACTATGTTTCTTCTTATTTTTTTTCTCTTCAAAATTTCATTTATACTATATTTTTACTAATAGGTACATGGTTTTATGGGAATATATAAAATACACAAATCATATGTGAGAGAAAACATGTAACATATTTTCTAACATTCACATGATAAATATTATTGTTTATGATAGCTTCTATTTTTCTGCAGATGACATAATTCCATTCTAATTGTCATTTAAAAAGAATCACATTTCTAAGATATAGTCAATACATGGACTAAAATAATGAACAGAACTCCTCAAAAATAAAATATAAATGTTGAGAGCAAATATTTAAAAACCTTCAAAGTCACTAGTTAAAAGAGTAATTAAATTTAAACCTATTTTAAGATTATAATTTTAGAGTGTGGAACAATCAATCAGTGGGTAATATCACTTTCTACACTTGCAGATGTCTGAGGTTTAGTTACTACCATATAAAAGTAGCAAAAAATAATCTCTAACTGCAATTCTTGGAATCTGACACCATTTTATGACTTCTGGGGACACCAAGAATGAATGTTGATATACACATATGCAAGGAAGACGTATATATATATAAATATACATACATATTCTTTTAAAGATCATAATTCTGTATCATATAGCATCCCACTCTTAATTTCCGACATAAAGAAAACATGTAAGAAATTCTGGTGAGACTGTGCATTAAAGAAATCTGTATATAGTACTGAAGAGAATAGAGAACTAGAGTCTAACCACTATGGAAATCAATATGGGTGTTTCATAAAGGACAAAAAAAGGACTACTCTATGACCCAGCTACAACACTCAGTGCTATTTATCCCAAGGACTACAAGGCAACATACCACAGATACAACTGTGTATCAGTATTTACTGCACCAGTGTTCACAAATGATATTCACAAAAGTTATAGCATCAACTGATGTTTCCAAGAACAGAAGAACAGATAAATAAAATGTAATATACATACATCCCCAGCTCTCTGTTATTTTTTCAATAGTAATATACTGATCTGTTGACTTTCCATTTATCCCTCAAACTGTTTATGCTGCATTTAGGTCCATTTCGTCTTTAGTTTTTTTGTGGGAAACCTACAGCAAAATTTATGATTTGTCAAGGAAGATAATCTCAGAATAGTATGTGCAATATGAACTAAGAATATACCTTATAAAATATTCACATTTTAACACATTTTAAGGGGTTAAATTATGGCTTAGCATTAGGAAGGAAATAAATTTTTACCACAAAAATACCTGTGGTTTTCCCTATGACTGTCCTTTTAACAAATGAGAACATTTTCCTAGAAAAAGAGCATGTTGTCTATTTATACCTTGCTATGGACCATGTGTATTTGGAGATAAAAAGAGATGAGCGGGAGATAACACACTACCAAACACGAGAAAATTTCACAAAATACCTTCCTTTCATAATTTTTTACCTAAGAACCATTTCTTATCTTCTTGTTTGTGACGTCATAAATCACAGATTCATAAACACAGAGATGTCTTGATTTCTGGGAGAATAATAAGAATAATATGTCTACAAAATTTGCTCCTAGCAATTTAGAGAAAATGCCTTTGTATGAGGTCACAGATGTTGAACTCTGTATGAGATAGATGTAATCCACAAATTTATGAAGTTAGAGGTCATTTTGCTCAAAACTGGAGGCTACTTAAGGTTTTCAGATATGCTTACTTCTTGAAAACGGTTTGCAACCTTAAGTTGTTTATGTATTTCCAAATATTATTGAATATTTTATAAGAATAAACTTTGTCTTCCTACTTGCAAACTGTAGATATTTAGAATATTTCCTATTTGTTACCCACAAATATAATGTTGCAATATAAAAACACATAAGAAATAAATTAAAACTAATTCCTTTTTCTATATTACCTTTAAATTTTAGATTATAATAGAATTGTACCATTTCACCCTTCCTTTTACTCTATCCAATCCCTCTCATATGTCTCTCTCTGCTCTGTTTCAAATTTATGGTCACTTTTTAAATTGTTATTACAAATAAAAGTACCTATGTGTATACAAATGGATTATTAAATATCACCTGAACAGTCTGTATAATGTTATTTGTATGCATGCTTTCAGGACTATTTGGTATTGGTTTGTGTGATATTCACTGGTCTGTATTTGAAAGCATGTATATGATCTTCACTGAGGAAGATTATTTCTTCCACTCTATGCATCCCTTAGTTTTCTATCATGTTTTTGTGTAGGGTTGGTGCATCCTAGGCTTTTTCTTATCCACCTTGGAATGTATGTTGTATTTGTACTGGTTTATCTCTTGTGTAAAAAGTCATGCTGGTTAAACTTTACGGGTATAAATTATAACATTACTAGGAGACACAATATCAAAGCAAAGTATTTAATCTTCTGACTATTAATTTTGCAATCCATCTTCTACAGTATTCCTTGATCCTTAGGTTCAAGAGTATTTTACCAATCTGTCTAATGATACTGTTTTCCAATACTCTGCACTTTATTGGCTGTGGTTTTCTTTAATGGTCTCTATGTTTTGTAAAGAGAAGTTTTCTTGATGAAGGATAAGGATGGCACATATCTGTAGGTATGAATATTTAGAACGTACTTGAATATCATGCTAATTTAGTAAAATGGTAGCTATAGGTTCTTTTCTGAAATCCATTAACTTACTAGCTCCAGGAAGTTTTCTTGATTTCTAGTATTATGCAGAATTCCCCTCGTGTTTATCAGACTTTAAATCAACTACAGAGCTGTTGGTCACTACCAATGTGTGCAGGTCCCCACTATATGTTTAGGGTTTTCTTGTCATGTTGATAATTTTTGTGGGTCATAGATGTCATAGCTGGGTAGAGACGCTGATTGCTTTCCTCTTTTGGGACCAACATATGCTTGAGTTTAAAGCTCACTCCATGAGGTGAAACCAATTCCAACCCTTAGTCTGCTTATGGCAAGAAGCTAACACTCAATAGGACACTAGCCAAGAAGACAACCAAATGCTGCTCTTCTACTAAAGGGTCATAGCAATAAAATGACACCTAAAGACACTCATCTAACTCATAGATCTGTGTCTTGCTCAGTGATCATCTGAGTAAATTAGTTTTGCAGTATATTGAACTAAATACACAGACCCACAGCTGTACAAAGTGCAGCAAGTTGGAGACCTTGGAACACTCAGCCCTAAAGGTGGTACAGAGAATCCTTTGGGAAAGGAGTTAGAAAGATTGCACAAACCAGAAAGGATGAAAGGTATCCCTGAGATTCCATCTCACACCTGTCAGAATGGCTAAGATCAAAAACTCAAATGACATCACATGCTGGCAAGGTTGTGGGAAAGGGGAACACTCCTCAACTGGTAGGGGTAGTGTAAATTTGTACAACCACTATGCAAATCAGTCCGGCGATATCTTAGAAAACGTGGAATAGCCCTACCTCAAGATCCAGCCATAGCACTTCTGGGTATTGACTCAAGTGATTCCTCACCAAACCACAAGGACTTATCCTCATCAATGTTCATAGCAGCCTTATTTGTAATTGCTAAAAACAGTAAACAACCTAGATGTCCCACAACTGATGAATGGATAAAAATATTGTGATACATTTAAACAATGGAATACTACACAGCTATCAGAAACAATAAAATTATGCAATTCACAGCCAAATGGATGGAACTAGAAAAGCTCATCTTGAGTGAGCTAACACAGACTCAGAAAGATGTACATGACATCTACTAACTTATAATTGGATTTTAGCAATATAGTACAGGATAACTACACTACAACCAACACATCAAAAAGATCAGGAATATAGACTTTGTTACCTATCAATGAAAAAATTTGCCCCAGAGGTGCTTTCATGTAGGTGCCAGTGCAAGAGGAAGCTCTTAGCTCTCATATGACTGTTCAACTGAGAGGGGCTAATTTGTTGGGACACTCCACATAGGAGGAGTGGGATGGGTGGGAAAGGGAGGAGAGGGTAGGAAGGTGGAACCGCCAGGAGGGGTGGAAGGAGGGCACTATTATGGAGATGTAACTTGATGTAATAAATAAACATTATAATTTAAAAATCCTGTAAGGAAAAAAAAACTTTAAACACAGCATGACTAATGTACCTATGAACTCACACAGACCGTGGAAGCATTTACAAGGCCCACTAATCTCTATGTCAAATGGGGTCCCAGTGCTAGAAAGGGAAGTGGACATAAGATCCCATCTCTAACACAAACTCTCTCCAATTAATAAATACTCACAAATGAAAATTTAGTTTCTCTAATGAAGTATAACTTGTAAACTATTCTTAAGGCCAAGCCCCATGCCCAGTAGATTGACAACACAAAATGAACTCAATGGTACTTTTGGAATTTATTTTAACCTTACAGGTCTTTTGCTTATATGTTATAGTTTCTATATATGTTTTTATATGTTTACTGTATGTGTGGATGTTTGTGTTTCTTAGTACCTATATGTGGTTTTTATTTTTTTCCTACTCAGGTTTATTTGTTTTATTTTATATTATTTTAGTGTCATTTTTAAAAGATATCTGGAGGGTTTTGATTTCTTTCTTTTTTTGTTTGTTATGAACAGTAATATGTAGGTATTGATCTGTGTACCTTATTCCAATTGTGCATCTACCCAGCAGCAGAACTTGTGAACCATTTGTTAATTTTACGCTGAACCTCTTGAGGTTTCAATAAGTTTTCACACAGTAACTTCAGCATACAAATTCTAATCAGCAATGCATGAGAGTTCAAGTGTCTCTTCATTCTTGTCAACATTTGTTATTGTTCATATTGTTTTAATATAGCCATGTTGATTAGTACGAAGTGAATTTTTATTATTTCTGCCTTCATATTTAACAAAATATATAATAAAGTAAAACAAAACCAATATATTGAAGTACAATAAGGCAAACGAACAAGAGAAAAGATCCCCCAAGATCTAGTATCCACTTTTTAACAAACTCAGGAATCTGATTAAAATACTAAACTGAAAGCTATTATACAAATACTGAAGAACTAGTGCAGACCCATGTAGGCCCTGTGATTGTTGTTTCAGTCTTTGAGATCTCATAAGGGCTTTGTTAAGCTGATTTAGAAGAAAAGTTCTCAACCTGTGGTTTGTGACTCCTTTGGGTTTCAAATAACCATTTCACAGGGGTCACTTAAGACTAACTGTATATCAGATATTTATATGGCAGTTCATAACATTAGCAAAATTACAGTTATGAAGTAGCAATAGAAATAACTTTATAGTCAGGGGTCACTACAACATGAAGAAAATTGAAAACCATTGATTTAGAGGAAACTGTTCTGGTTTCCTGTAACACCTCTGGAGCCTACACTTTCTGCCTACTTTCCTATAGGTTTCTCTGAACTCAAAGGGGAAAGAAATCATGGAGACATTCCATAAAGAGATGTATGTTCCAAGGTCATTCTCTCTCTCTCATAATATCTGCTGTTGGTCTCCACATTTGTTCCCATCTGCTGAATGAGGAAAGATACTTGATGATAACTAAGTAAGGTTCTGATCTCATTACACTTACCAATTCATTGTTCATCTATTTCTACCTCATAATTTAATTATCTCTTCATTCATTCTATATAGAAATATATGTTGATATTTATAGGGCATCTTTTCTGTCTTATATTTATATTCAGTACCTTACATTTTCTCTTTTTTTTAATGTTCTTTTACTGAAAATAGATTTTTTTCATTTAATACATTCTGATTCATTTTTCTTAATATATTCATTTTCAATTATTTTTACTTCCTCAATAATTCTTCCTAATTTCCTTCATTTTCCAAGTTCTGTTTTTATATTTCTATTTCTCAGATAATATGTATTTTGTTATTGTTTCCCCAAAATATCAGCTTTTCTTCTCTAGATTTCTGAATTCAATAAGAGCTGATGATGCTGTGTATATTATGTGTGAAAATGCTTTATCTAAATATAAGCGTAATGGTTTCATTTGATCATCTATTTATGTGAACTGAATATGACTACCTTAGTAAAGCATATTTCTGTGCATGCCCAAAGGCCTTCTTAGAGAGGATTGATATGTGTCAAAGTTCATTGAGTTTTACAGAAGTTCATTGAGTTGCACAGAATTTGGGTTTGGTGAATTTTAGTGTGTAATGTTTCCAATTTTTAAATAATAATTTCTACACAATTAATAACAAATAGATAAATTATACAGTATGCAAAATAGACAAAGTTTGAGAAACAGGGTGTCAACCAGCACCAGAAAAGTCTACTTTCTTTGTAAAAGTGTGACAACTACTTGTTTTATTATTTCTGAAAAATAAATGAAAGAGTTATCAGCCTTTCAATCTGGACTCCAATTCACAACCTGCCAGGGAGATTTCTGACTTTCAGCCTGGGCTTGAGCTGTATAATTACTCTTCCTTATCCTGAGGTTCTAGATTCCTGTACTGGTAAACTGCCAAGTCCTCTAATTTTTCCACATGTAGATGGCCATTTTTATATTTTTTCAGCCATCAGCTTGTGAAAGTATCCAAATCCTCTTAGATTATTGTGTATATACATACTTGTTTATCTGCATAAATATGTATAATATGTGCATATATGTGTGTGCATGATATGCTACTCTTTTTCTTTTGACCATATCACTGAAAAAAAAGTACTAGAAAAAGTTGCTGTTAGCTCACAGTTTAAGCGTGCATTCTATGATGTGGGGATGACATGTGGGAAAAGAGATCATTGCTTCCAGCTTATGGCAAAGTGTTCTGATATAAAAGACTATGTGAGTGTGGATGTGTGTGTGTGTGTGTGTGTGTGTGTGTGTGTGATTTTTCTATTGTCTGTACTCCTCTAGGGAATCCTTATATGCATACATGTTGGTAACAGAATAGTTGTGGACATAGTAAAGTAGTCCTGAACAGAATTCCAATAGCACAGATACTAAAAATAGCAACTAATAAATATAAACTCAAGAAGTTGAAAAATTTCTCTTTGGCAAAGGATACCATCATTCACAAAAATGCTATGCTACAGAATTGCTATTTTTGTTGTTTGGTATTAAAGACAGTTAAGAGTTTTTAAAAAGTTTTAAAAAATTCAAGTTACTACAGTTGTAACTTGTTTTCTAAATCTCTAAGAGTTGGAATAATTTATAGCTAAGATAAACTATATCTGGCTGGGCTACTACAGAGCAAGTTCTAAATAGAGAAATGATTAGATTCAGGTTCTCATCTTAATCCCAGCAGTTGGGAGGCATATGTGAAACAGAAACTTTGTTAAAAATATATTTATTAATAACTATAGACTGTTGTATTAGGCTGACAGAGCAGCCAGTGCGGCCTGCCAGAAGGCCTGTTGTCCTGGCCAACATAGCTTGCCTTACCTGGAGGTGTAACCTGTCCTGGTGATAAGGCTTGGAACCAAGGACAGCCTTTTTCCCAATAAGTAAATACAGGAAGACCTTTTAATATTTCAACACATCAGCCTTAGCTGACTCTCAGATAGCTCATATAAGTTAATCTGACCAACTATTCTCAGTTGGCCATGTGGCTTGCTGCCCCTTCAGAGCTCACATCAAGATATCTGTCTGCTTCTGAGACTCCTGGAAGAAAGATAGCTTCCTCTGTGTAATACAAAGGTTCCTTTCTTCTTTCTTCCTTCCAGGAAGTCCCACCTCCTCTCTCTCCCTCTCTCTCTCTCTCTCTCTCTCTCTCTCTCTCTTTCTCTCCCCAGCAAAATGGCCACCAGTGAATTTTATTGTCCAATCAGAGTTCCTCAGAAAGGACAGTAACCAGATCTCTGAGCAGTAAAATCACTCTTCACAGTAGCCACAAATAATATGAAATGCCTGGCAGTAACTCTAAGCAAGAAAATGAAGGCCTACATGAACTTCAAGTCCATGAAGAAAGAAATTTAAGAAGCTAACAGAAGATTGAAAGATCTTCCATGCTCATGGATAGGTAGGATCAACATAGTAAAAATGACCATCCTACTGAAAACAATATAAAGATTCAATGCAATTGCTATCAAAATACCAAGACAATTCTTTACACAACTTGAAAGAACAATCATCAACTTCATTTGGAAAAACAAAAAACCCTGAATAGTTAAAACAATTCTGTATAATAAAAGGACATCTGGAGGTATCATCATCCCAGATTTCAAACTGTACGACAGAGCAATAGTAATGAAAACTATGTGATACTAGCATAGAAACAGACTAGTTGGTTAATGGAATCAAATAATAGTCCTAGAAATAAACTTAGACACATGTAGTCACTTGATTTTTGACAAAGAATCCAAACCATTCAATGGAAAAAGAAAAGCCTCTACAACAAATGGTGCCAGTCTAACTGGATATCAACATATAGAATGCAAATAGACTCACATTTATCACTCTTCACAAAAAATTCCAAGTATATCAAAACCTCAACATAAAACTGGACACACTATATCTAATAGAAGAGAACATGGGGAATAGCCTCTAAAGCATTGGTACAGGTGACTTCCTAAACAGTATACCATTAGCTTAGTCTCTAAAACCAACAATCAGTAAATGGAACCTCATGAAACTGAAAACTTCATAATGCAAAGGACACTATCAATAGAACAAAATGGCAGCCTACAGATTTGGAAAAGATCATCACCAACTCCACATCCAACAGAGGGATAGGCTCCAAACTATATAAACAACTCAATAGATTAAACACCATCAAAACAAATAATCCAATCAAAAATGAGGTACAGAACTAACTCGAGAATTCACAAAAGAGGAATCTCTAATGGGTGACAGGCACTAGAAGAAATGTTCAACATCCTTAGTCCTCAGGGAAATGCAAATAAAAATGACTCTGAGATTCCATTTCACACTTGTCAGAACGGCTAAGATCAAATACACAACTGATAGTACTGTCAAGGATATAGAGAAAGGGAGAAAGGGGAACACTCCTCCACTGCTGGTGAGAATGCAAACTTGTACAACCACTTTGCAAACCAATCTGGTGATAAATTGGGAAATTTTCTATCTCAAGATCCAGCCATATCTCTCCTGGACATGTATCTAAAAGAGTCTCCTTGAAACCACAAGGAAAGAGACTCAAATATGTTCATAACATCTTTATTCGTAATAGCCAAAAACTTGAAACAACCCAGATATCTTTCAACTGATCATTATATTAAAATACTGTGGTATATTTACACAATGGAATACTATTCAGCTGTCATAAGCAAAGAAATCATGCTATTTGCAGCCAAATTGAGGGAACCATTAATTAATTTTTAAAAATGTTTTAAAAAACATAGTAAAAAAGTAAGAATGTAAAAAGAAAATAAATCTGCTTTATATAATTTTAAAAGGTAGTATGGTGTTTAAGAGTTGAGTTAACAGTTAAGAGCATTGAATATGCCTACAGATAATCTATGTTTTATTCTCAACACCCACATAGAAGCTTGACACAATCCATACCTCCAATCTTAATGGATTCAATATCCATTTCTGTCCACATAGGCACTGCAAACACATAGTACAAACACATATATCCGGGTAAAACACCTAAATTCATAAAATGAAAATAAATAAATATCATGTTTTTTATTTAGCACTTAAGAGTGAAATCAACAACTAGAATCCACATGCTGCCATATAGAACATATTCCTGTAGTAATAAATGACTACCTCTTTCTGAATTGTTGACTATGTGGCCTCATAGACCACTCAACAATGCAGGCTATTGCCATCGTTCATGATCTCCCACCAGAATGTGACATTATGATCCAATTTCTGAAGACTGTCACCTTTTTGAGGCATAGAAGATGGAGAAGTCTGTCTGGACCTTAGTTGAAATCTTTATTCTTGCTGACTGATTTTCATAGGGTTTGAAGTTCTTGTGCATGCTGCCATAGAAGAGACTCAGTCATCAGTCTCACCAAAATGCAGACCTTCTTACCTATATAAATGACCTCTCTGTCACTGTAAACTCACTGTTACAGTAGTGGCTCAAATGTTAGGCAAGTAATGAATAATTCTTGTTTGGATTTAATGTTTTCTTAAAATGAGCCTGTCATTGTCAAAGAGGCTAGCAATGTGTGACAAGAAAGAATATAAACTCTGGTAGATGACTTTATAATAATGACTCCTATATGACATATTGCTATACCATTGTTAATTGCAGCTCTCAACCTTCACTGGTAAAAATTCTTCTAGCAGAAGAAAGAAATTAACACAGGATTTGACAATTTGTCAATGTGCAGAGGATAAGTGACTTGGAAAGTCATAGCTTGCATGATGATTTCATTTTTACAACTGTCCTATCAGGTTTTGTGGATCTCCATGAAAGTGGAGAGACAAAAATTATAGGTAACCACAAGAAACAATTTTTTCTTCATACATTAAGGAATTTGTATATACAATCCTGTAGAGGAATTTTAATTCAGCAACATTACTACTCTGGCAAGGGATCACATCCAAAAGCATAAGTCTGTGTGACCTGGTAGGAATACGGACACCTATAATTTCTCTGACTGGAATACACATGTTTAATCCCTCTGAATGGAATATAGACATGTTCTTAAAACACACCTTTAACCCTTGTGGGTGGAATACAGACAGGCCTTTAGTACACATCTTTAGTACCACAGTGATATCTAATTGAGGGTCAAACAAAATTATGAATCAGAGAAAGATTTGACAAAATGATTCATATATAGGATATGTCCAACCCTCACAAAGACAGGAAAGAGAGGCAACTTAATAGCAGTGTGTGGAGAGATAGAGATACAATTGACTTTGATTCAGTTTGGTTCAGTTAGGTGCAGTTCACTTGAAGTCAATTGAGTTCATGTTAGTTGTGCAGTTCCATTCAATTTTGTACTGTTTGTGCAGTTAGTGTAGCCAGGGCAGGTCAGTTTGTGGAGTTCGGAGGCAGTTTCTCTAACTAGAACAATTCAGTGAGAATGTGAAAGAAGCCAGTTTGAATCAGTCAGCTTGTAGAGAAATTTTGAGCCATAACAGCTCAGTTGAACCTACAAGTCAGAGTTCAGAAAGAATTAAAAAAGATGAGCTTATTCATCAGTAAATCTCAGAGCTGTAACATTGCAGGCCTAGGTAAGCAGACAGAGTCTGGAAGCTGAACTCTTTAAGGTGTGAGATTGTAGAAGATTAGATTGTATGAAGGTTGGAATTTTCTAGGTCTAGGCCTAGGGATAATGAGATAGAAATGCTCTGGATTTAGTCCAAGGCATGAATTTATAAAGCTTGGTGTCACTCACATCTCATCACTTCATAGGAGGGACTTAAAAAATTTACATGTGGATGCAAATTTTACATGAGCCCAAGGTGATTTTAACAGTATCCCAAAGACCTATGTAAGCTCAGTTAAAAAAATTCCATACCACTTCTATATATACATCCAAATGATTCCTCACCAAGCCACAAGGGCGTTTCCTCATTTATGTTCATAGCAGCTTTATTTGTAACAGCTAGAAACTGGAAACAACCCAGATGTCCCTCAACCAAAGAATGGATTAAAAAACTGTGGTACATATACACAATGGAATACTTACTCAGCTATCAGAAACAAGGAAATCATGCAATTTGCAGCCAAATGGATGGAACTAGAGAAAGTCATTCTGAGTGAGCTAACCCAGACTCAAAAGGATGCAGATTGCATCTATTCACTTATAATCAGATTTTAGTCATATAGTATAGGATACCTATATTACAACAAATCCACCAAAGGAAACAGGAACATACACTTTTTATCTGTCAATGAGACACTTTGCCCTAGTGGTGCTGCCTTGTAGGCCCACCTGGTATGAGGAGGCTCTTGGCCCTCATATGACTGCTGAACTGGGGTGGGGGACTGATATGTAGGGACACTCCACTCTAGAGGAGTGGGATGGAAGGGATAGGGGGTAGAGGGTGGGAGGGTGGTAATGGGTGGGGTGTAAAGAGGGCACTGTGATGGAGATGTAACCTGAAGTAATATATAAACATTTTTAAAAATTCCAGTGCAATAGATGAGTGGGAGACACAAAGCCCTGTGTTTAGTTGATTACCTCCGTGCATTTCATAACTTTTGGGGGATATTTGGGTTTCTAATGTTTAACTCTGGTAAATTAACCATACTCCAGGACAGTCCTCACAGTCAAAAGTAGTGGTCAACACAAAATTGGCTTGATGAACATGCAAGAGCATGTGTGTGTGATGTTTGTCTGTGTGTGTGAGAGAAAGAAAGAGAGAGAAACAGACACAGATAGACAGAGAGGCAGAGAGAGACAGAGACTCAAAGATAAAGAGAGACAGAGAAAAGGAAATTGGGAGGATAAAGTAGTGGGAATGAATTTGGACAAAGTTTGAGCATTGGAAAAAAGACGATAAAAATACATTGTATATGATTTCCAAAGAACTAAAAATTTTATTAATAAATGAAAAGAAAGTAAATCCAAGTATTTGCTTAGGAGATAATAATTTTAAATTATAACTAATAAAAGATATATAAGAAATGTTAGGAAGGAAACTGAGGAAGATATAGAACTTTATATTCATTGAGATAGATAGACAACAGAATATTAATATCAGTTATATAAAATATAACATATATTCTCAATGTCCAGTCCA
>CAJQZJ010027982.1:2430584-2462568 GCA_907164525.1 Lophiomys imhausi | reverse complement strand
GCAAGACATTTGGACAGTATGTCAATATGTCCTAGAATAGTCTTGCTCAAGATGTTCCCAAGAATATTTCAAAATAACAGAACATAAATAACAAAAATTATACAATCATAAAAAATTCAGCATGAATGGTTAACTTGATCCAAAAGAAGGCTTCTCCTTTGTTAGCATATGGGGAGATGAAACAGATAACTTGAACTTAATTTCACATTAAGATAGAAATGGAGTATAAATACAAAATGACTGTAGTTGTATTAAAGGAGCAGGCCTCAACACCTATGTTTCAACTCTAGAGAGTTCACCATGTTTTTATTCTGCAAAGGTAAAAATATACTTATACACACAGAGTGATTAATGCACATCAAGTATATATATATATATATATATATATATACATATTATTGTATCATAAATTATATATATACATGATGGTTTGGATAGTTTTGCCCTCCATAGACCCATCTTTTTGAATGCTTGGCCCACAGGGAGTTTCACTACTGGCTTTGTTGGGGCAAGTGTAACCTTGCTGGAGGAAAAGTGTTACTGTGGGTGTAGGGGTGGGCTTTGAGATTTTCTATGCTCATTCTCTGCCCAGGGAGAAATAAGAGCCTCTTCTTGGATGCATATGGAAGCGAGTGTCCTCCTGGATGCCTTTGGATCAAGATGTACAATTCTTGGCTCTTCCAGTACCTTGTCTGGCTGGATGCTGCCATGCTTCCCACCATGATGATAATGAAGCTACAACTCTGAAACTGTAAACCAGTATATATATACATATATAAATATATGTATATATATGAAATTTATTTATTTATTTCATATATATATGAAAAATATACATATATGAAATATATATATGAAATCTTCAGTAAGTCAATCAAATCATAGAACTTACTAGTAATAAAAAGAAACTATACTTAATCTTATAAAAATTGTAGCCTTTATGAGAAACTACTATATATATTTCAGAATGGAGAAAATGAAAAATTGTTCTAAGACATTTCTAAATGTGGTGTGATGAATTGTAAATCAAATGATGCAAACATTAGGAAAATGTTTCTCAGTTTTTTGATAAGTTATCAATATATCATAGGATACATTCAATCTCAGGAACTCTTGCATTACATGAATATGAAAAATATATACATACAAACACTTCTATATAAATGTGTACAGATACATTTTTCCTAAAAACTAACGATAAAAACCATAAAATATTCATCAATATCTGAGTTGATAGGACTACTGTGATACAGTCATACAAACTAAATTATCCTCAACAGTAAAATACAAAATATATGTGCACTAATGGTTCACAAAACATGGTTCAATTTCTCAATCATTACACATACTAGCAACTCTATCTATCATCAGTATCTAATGAGTAAACAACTAACCTGCAGTGACAGAACAGACAGATGTCTTCTTTCTTAATTGGAAGACTAACTCGAACTGAAAGAGGAGGAATATTCTCTAATGGGAAAGAATGAAGGTTCTATACCTCTGCACCATAAAGGAGGAGGTCAAGGTTTACTAATGTTGCCACTAGAATATACTATTTTATACATGCTATAAAAACTACATCTTAGACTTTCAATTTAGTTATCCATAATGACAGGAAAGTTCTAAGACAAAATAAAAATACATGTGCAGATGTGAAACAAAAATTTGACTTTACCATAGCTATTTACAATATATTTGTATAAATACTCTTTTGATACAGCTGATAGATTTTTGATGCTACAGATATCAAGTTGTATACTGTATTGTGAGTTTATTTACATAATTTAAATTACAGAAAATCAATATAACTAAGCTCCATTACCATATTAACCTGGTTAAATAATAATTTTAAATCATTCTTTTCTACACTTCCTATTCATATTTTATTGTTGTATATCATTTTTGTTTTAAATCTAACTTCATCCTAAAATACTGACATTAAATTTAATCATATTGGGAACTATCCTAATCTCTCTTTTATGTGACTAACATATACTCAATGAAGAATTAAAATTAATAGACCATATTTAAAAAGGAATGGGTATGAATAGCAATTTGTTAAACATTCTACTATTTCCAAATTACCTGCTTCACTCAATGTGGCTGCTCATGTAATTACAATATGATTACCCCATAAACTAAATATATTCCATCCCACATATATTATTGGAGAATGCATGGAGCTTGTGTTTTCAATCTGCAATTCATATCTCATTGGAGCATACATTCAAACATCTTTCAAGAGCTAATTTAAATAAAAATCTGCTCCTGATATTATCCTTAATCTTCTGTACAAGAAGATAAATGGTAATTTAGCCAATGTGACCTAACTCTATCCACTTCCACCTTTAAAAAAAGAGCTTTAACAAAATAAATGTCACCTCATAGGAAAATACTCATATCATTTAAAAGGCAGTACTGAATTACGTATTTGCTTTTTCCAGTGCAATCCAGGACAGTATGAATCACTTTGTCACAGTATCATTTTTTTTCCATTTTCTGAAAAAAAACTTTCATTTTTTGTTATTTGTATCTCTTTGAACCACAATTATTACTTACAATATAAACTGTAATTTTAAGTTAAAAAAATCTCAAACTCTTATACCCTCTGCATAATGTCAGCCTAGAATATCTCACTCTAGAACTCTTTGCTACAGGGATCCCTGCAGCAAAAGGAGATAGTAAGAGTTGTAGATCCAGTGGGGATGGAGGACACCAAGAAAACAACTCCTCCAAAATCAACATGAGCAAAGATTATATGAACTTAAAAAGACTGAAGCAACATGGAAAGGGTCTATAGCATCTGCACCAGGTCCACTACCTGGTGGTAACTTCCATTTTAGTGTTTTTATGGGATTCCAGAGTGCAAATGAGTGGATATCTAATTCTGGTGACTTTCTTTTTTTTTTTTTTTTTTTTTTGTCTCTTTCCCTTGTCTCTTTTCCTTCTGATTGTTCAACGTTGGATGTCTTCTCCAATGCTGATCTGTTAGTTTCTCTTTTGTTTTATTTGATATGATTTCATTTGATTTGACTTGATTTGATCATTATCCCTTAGAAGCCTGTTTTCTAATGAGAGATGGAGTTGATTTGGATGGGTGAGGAGGTTGGGAACAATTGGAAGTAGTAGAAAGACAAGAAAAAATCAGGAGAAATAATGTGAGAAAAAAATCTATTTTGAATAAAATGGAAAAAATAAAAATAAATGAAAAGACCCAAATAGCCATTGAAAACAATGACACTATATTTAATTTCTCCTTCCTAATCATAAGACAACAATTTCTGAAGATATTCATGAATGATCCATCTTCCTTCATAGGTCAAGTTATTAAATTAAATATAACTCTCAGTCATTTCTCTACCACAGACAATTTAAAAATTCAAAGAGTTAAAGTGTATTTCTTCCACAAAATAATTTGATTTGATCATAGTTATCTTTATTAGCTATATCAAATTGCATTTCATTGGTAGTAAATAGCCCCTTAAGTTACCAAAATAAGCAAATTATATGAACTCATGCCTGCAAAACATGGACAAGTAATCTTTTTCAATAAATGTGGCAACAGCTTTGAGTCTTGTTTTGTTATCCCATTTAAAAGTTATTTTACATAACTAGGCTTAACTGACATTAAAATTGAGTATTATTATGTGCATAGAATTTTAAAAGTTGAAGAGAAAGCAAGCAATTTTATCTAGTATAAAAATGAAGAAATTATACAGACACATTCCATTGACCACACCGTCAGAAAGAGAAACATGAAAGGAGGCAAATAGAATTTTTCATAATGACTAATCCTGTATATCATCATAAATTATGCTATTCTGTTTAGAAAAGTAGAATAACAAATAGCAACAATTATCAGTAACTGTTAAAGGAGATTCATATTATATACTAACAAGACTAGAAGAAATTTCAGAAAAAACATTGTGCCTTACATAACTGCATAGTAATTTGAAATTGTTTTATAATTTTGTATATTTCTTAAAGTTTTCAGATATGTCATATCAATTTTCAATATCAATAATAAAGTTATTTTAGTTTTAATTTACCTTTTTATTATTTCTTATTTAAAATTAATTTTAAATTTAAATATATTTTGATCCTATTCTTTGACTAGCCTCACTCCTTCCACATCCACTCCTATTCCCTAACCACCCAACTTTATATTCTTTCTTAAGAAACAAGAAAAGAAATTATAAAGACAAACCCCCTAAAACCAATAAAATAAAATGACCATTCCCAAACCATAAACCACCAAACTGTAACCAAATAAAACATGCAAAAAATGTTGAATTCCATTATATTTTGGTCAACTACTCCTGAAGTTGGGGATGTCTAGCAGTGGTTGATAAACCCAGTGTCACCTAATTGGAGAAAACTGAATTTCCACCTCCCAGAAAATATAAGTGACAGTTCAGTTGCTAATCTTTACTCTAGTGGCTAGTTCTAAATACACTCATTTATTATTTTTAAATATAAAAAATATACCAAGAAGATATGAGTTGAACCAGCCATCCAGATTTCAGAATGAATTAGAAAAGGTGAGCTTACACTTCAATAAATCTTTGAGACAATTACATCAGATATTACTTTTTCACTTGATGTTATTGTTGTCTTGAAGGCTTACTAATAAATAAAATCACCTTTTCTATTTCTTCCTGAACTGTGGATGTCTGTTTCAACTCAGCTGTTCTGGCTCAAACTACTCACCCAGCTGACTGATTCAAACTGACAACTCTGAGGTTCTGACTGAATTGCTCTGTGTCTGAATTCCATGAACTAACTGAACTGTATTGAACAGCATGAATTCAACTGAACTTTCCTGCACTCAGCTGAACTGCCTGTATTACATGATGCTATACTGTACTGAAAAGAACTCTACTGTAATGTCTTCTCTACTAAACTCTCTACTGTACTCAAATTTACTCATTTCTCTACTGAACTCTCTCCTGTATTCTACTGTATTGTCTTCTTTACTCTCTTCTGTACCTTACTCTATCATCTTAACTCTACTGTTCTGCTTTGAAGTAACTTTGCTTTCCTGTCTGTTCTTGTTAGAGTTGGCCATATCCTATCTCTGATTCATTTGTCAAATCATCATTTGTCTGCCCCTAAATTAAATGTCACTTTCAAACCTGACTATTTCCTTCTACAAATTAACTTTATCCACATTGTTTGGAATTAGAAGTATGCACTAAAGGCATGTCTATATTCTAGTAAATCATATTGTAATCCAGAGTGTGTCTGCATTATAGAACACATAGACCTAGAAGGTCTTTGAATGAGATCACTTGCCAGGGAATAAAATATACTTTTACAGAAAGTCCTCTCCTAGAGCAATATATGGGTCTTTTAACCACTGAGCTATCTCTTTGGTTATCTGAAATAAATATGATTATAATAATAATTACTTTGTCATGAAATTCATGAGGATGAGGAGATAAAAATATGTTCAAGAACAGATAATTATGACCAATGCTTTTTTTGAAAACTATATACTCTTCATTATCTTAAGTAAGTCTCCATGTTTATGTAGATTTATATGTAATAATTTGAATATTACTATTTTATCACACATACTCTCTTATTGTTTTACCACTAGTGGCAAATAGTGTCTTTCAAAAACTTTACACATGTATATATTTACATATTCATCCATACACATTTACAGAAATATACCACATCAACTAAAAAATTATTTACCTTCTTCCATATTATAAAATTAATAAGGCATGTCTGACAGGATTTCCATCTAGCAAGTATACTTTTAATGAAATGAGTATTTAATCAAGAAACATAAAAATAAAAAAATTAAAAACTGATGAATTCAATTAATGAAAGAGAGCATATTTACAATACTCTTTGTTCAGATGATTATTAAGACAGGAGCATTGTAATCTATACTTGAATTATTCTGTGAAGTTATAGATAAACACATTTGGACTTTACTATCGTTCAAGCCTCAGAATATTTTGAAACATCATTCTCCATCTCAGATGGGATTTACAGATCTACATTCTTTATAGGAACAGAATTTCACAGCCTCCACATAATTATTGGATCTATGTAGAGAGCTGCGACGTGCCGCGCCTTAAAAATGGCGCTGGTCTCCGCCTTCCACCAGCCCAACGGTGAGCGCTCTCGGTGGTAAACAAGTCCATATTTGGCTAAGACCGCTGATCTGGCTTGCTTCCGCATACGTGGACCTCTAAGATAGCACTATGTGGCTTTACTTGATTGGCTGTTCATTTAGTATTTAGCCTGTGGGTTGGGTCTGCCCGGCCCTTTTCAGAAGACTGTTTTCAAAGGACCTGAATAAACTGCAGGAGAAGAGCTTTTGTGAGTTGCGTCGTTCTTGCCAGTCGAGAGGGACGCGACAAGTGGTGGCCCGTACGGGGAACCCAGAAAAGACTCAGAACTCCTGCAGTCAGGGGCAACGCGTTGGTAAGTTCATGGGATAAATCAGGACAATAAAGTTTCACGGAGATAGCGAACACAAGGTAAAGTTTCGCGGAGATAGCGAACGTACGGTGAAGTTTTGCGGAGATAGTGAACGTACGGTAAAGTTTCGCGGAGATAGCGAACAAAAGATACAGTTTCGTGGGGAAGCTGCAAACCGAAAGTAAATTTTTAAACATGGGGTTGTCTGAGTCACATCCAATTTTTCTGGCTCTTCAGGAGCTACTTTTAGCTAGGAAATTAAAGATTAAGTCTACCCTAGAAAGATTTTTGAATGAATGTGATTCCGTGGCTCCGTGGTTTGCGGTGTCCGGGAATCTTACAGTATCCTGCTGGGACAGATTAGGCAGGGACTTGGATTTTGCTTGGGAGCAAGGGACTCTGAAGCATGGAGTAAGACCGATTTGGAAAATGGTGAGGAGTTGTTTAGAAGATCAGAGATGTTGTAATGCAATCAAAGAGGGAGAGTCAGCCTTGGAACTGCTGCAAGGGGAAAGATCTGAGCAAGTAGACAGTGAAAAGGAAAGTAACAAAGGCGAAAGATTTGAGCAGGCAGACAGTGAAAAGGGAGGCAAAAAGAAAGTTCCTCTTTATCCCGATCTCACAGATTTTAGAGATTTTAGAGATTTTGAGGACTCAGAGAGCACAGATTCTGAAGGAGAGCTGCACGCTCTGCTAGAACAGTTGGAGAGGACTGTTATAAGAAAAAAGGAAAAGAAAAAAGTAAAAGAGAAGGACACGCAGGCGGCAGTCAGTGTGGGAGGAGCTGCTGCTGCAGTCGGTGTGGGAGGAGCTGTTGCCATGGTGCCTGACACGTCAGCGGTAGTCGAGTGGGCGGAGTCGTCGCTACAGCGCCTTCAGCCACGCTGGCGGCAGCTGGTGTAAACAAAGCCATTGCCATGGCACCTTCAACTCCTCCCCCATATCCAGAAGCCACTCAGATAGATCAGCCTGTTCAGTCCCTGAAAGTAGGGAGATCTTTTTGCCTGGGGATGTGGACACAAGTAAGAACAGAATAGAACATTATCCCACTGCACTTGCTGCTTTAGCCTTGAATGGTATCCAACAATGCTTGCAGTCTTTTGGAGTTGCTCCTGCCAGTATAATAGTGCCCTATTCCAGTTATCAAATTAAGATTTTGTGTGGCACTGTAGATGACTGGGCAATATTGCAATGTAGCTTTGAAGGAGTGATTGATAACCATTACCCTAAACATCCACTGCTATCATTTTTTAAGGAGCACCCAGTGATATTCCCTAAGGTTACTTCAGCAGTACCACTTCAAGGGTCACCAAATGTGTTTACTGATGGCTCAAAGACAGGCTGTGGAGCCTATTTGATAGAAAGACAAGAGCCCGTGTTATGTCAATTTCAACCTGGTTCCCCCCAAATTGTAGAATTGAAAATAGTAATTGAGGTATTTAAAAAATGTCAATTTGCATTCAATTTGATTTCAGATTCAGTCTATGTGGTCAACGCAGTGAAAGTATTAGAATTAGCAGGTCCTATTAAGAATAGTAGTACTGTATGTGCCTTATTACAAGAATTACAAGTTTTAATCTGGCAGAGAAAAAGGTGTTTTTATATTCAACATATTAGAGCACATACAGGATTACCTGGACCATTAAGTGAAGGTAATGATAAAGTTGATCAATGGACCAGGATGGAATGCATTTTTTGGAGCTCATTCATGGACCAAGCCAGACAGTTTCACCAATTATTTCATGTAATTGCAAAAACTCTACAGCAGAAATTCCATTTGTCTAGAGCAGATGCTAGACAAATAGTTTTAGACTGTCCTCACTGTGTGATTCATCATCATCCTCTCAGTGTGGGAGTGAACCCTAGAGGGTTGATGCCACTCAAAATCTGGCAAATGGACGTTACTCACATTTCAGAGTTTGGAACCTTAAAATACATTCATGTATCTATGGATACCTGTTCAGGTATCATACATGCTACACCTATGAGTGGAGAAAAGGCTCGCAATGTCATAGGACATTGCTTAGAAGCCTGGGCTGCATGGGGAAAACCACAGCAGCTAAAAACGGACAATGGACCAGCCTATACAGCTCAGTCCTTTGTCTCCTTCTGTAATCAGATGGAGGTACAGCTTAATCACGGATTACCATACAATCCTCAAGGACAAGGAATTGTGGAGCGTGCTCATCGCACCTTGAAAGAATGCTTGCAAAAACAAAAAGGGGAAATAGGCCAAGGCCGTACCCCCAAGGAGAGAACGTCTTTAGCCTTATTTACTTTAAACTTTTTCAATTTGGATGCTCAAGGCCGCTCAGCAGCGGACAGACATCAGGATTCCCATGGTTCACCTAAAAGCATGGTGAAATGGAAGGACATTCTGACAGGCTCTTGGCGGGGGCCTGACCCCGTGCTAACATGGGCGAGAGGGTCTGTTTGTGTTTTTCCTCAGGATCAACAAGATCCAGTGTGGGTGCCTGAACGCCTTGTGAGGAAGATTCGTCATGAAGACCCTCCTAAGGATTCTGGTGATAGTAGTAGTAAGTATGTCAGGAATGACCGAGCCAAGATGGGGGATCATGTCGATATTCCCAAAGCCGATGCCGGTCAGACATGATGCAACTGTGTTTCCACGCTTATTTAGCAGTAATAGAAGCTTAGGCTTACCCTACCTTCCCTTTGATGATCAGAGAAGCCCTATAGAGGGTAATAGAAATGTCAGCTTGAAGGGTAGTTTGTGCTTTTTAATGAGCTTCAATAGGTCAGATGATACAAAATGCATTAAATTGTCTCAGCAGTCAGCAGATTTTTTACCACAATTGAGGTTTGGGGGTAAGAGTGGTGGTTTGTTTTCAGGCAATGGTTCTCGCCTTGAAGGATGGTGGCCCACACGAGTCTCTGACCGGGACCCCCCCCAGACAGCCACGCTGGGCACCTTTTTGTAGAGGATCCACAGGAGAGGAAGGACCTTTTCCCTGGACTGGATGTCAGGAGCGCAGAGCAGTTTGGGTTCAACAAGATTATTTTTCCTTTAGCCCCATGATTAGTAATATAGTGAATAAGTCTTGTACAGGAATGCTTGATATATCTACTAGGGATCCTCAGCAGACTGCCACCAATCCTTTTGATTTGTGGCTTTTGTGTGGAGTAAATGGAAGTTGCATGGACTTGGGACCTGTCATTATGCTTGGGGGAGGAATTTATCAAAGAGGTAATTTTTCCCTAGGGTCTGCTACCAGATTGGATTTCTCTAGCGGTAGTGGCTCTGGTACTTGGAATACTTTATTTCATTCATACCACAACAAGACTTTTTTAGCTTCACCAGTATGTCTCTGGCCTCCTTTTCTGTGGATTGTAAGTAATGGGAGTGCATCCTTAGGTGAAGAAAAGTTAGTATGCACTCCAGGCACATGTTTTTATGCCCTATGCTGGAATGCCACAGCCTTTCCTGTGGCTGTGGTGACTAGAATGCCTCGATATGTACCAGTTCCTGTAGAGGCTCCTAATACCATGATGCTATTCAGATTTAAAAGAGATTTTGGCATCACTGCAGCTATTGTTACTGCTATCACTGTTGCTGCTGTGGGAGCTACTGCCTCAGCTATTGCCTTGTCTAGTTCTATACAGACTGCCAATGCCCTGAATAACATCTCAGCCACTGTGGCACAGGCATTGGATACTCAGACCTCTATGAATTCTCATCTCAAAGGAGGTCTTATGATAGTTAATCAACGCATAGATTTAATACAAGAACAGATTGATTCTCTTTGGCAACTAGCACAATTGGGGTGTGAGTGGAAAATGCAAGGTTTATGTGTTACTTCCGTACAATATCAAAATTATACAAAAGCTGCTAATTTGTCTAGACAATTGTCAAAGTTCCTCTTACAGGATTGGTCGGCTGAATTTGAAAATTTGATGAGAGAGCTGAGAGCAACAATTGTCCACATCAACTCCACTCGAGTGGATCTGAGCCTGGCTACTGGCTTGACTTCTTGGATACAGACAGCTATGGATCATCTTAAGGAGTGGGCGGGTGTAGGCTCTTTGGCGATACTAATGATCCTAGCCTCTCTGTTTGCCTATGGTGCATCTATAAAATGAGAGCCACACAAAAGCGTAACACAGCCATGATTATACAAGCCCTTGTCGCCATTGAGGCGGGCCAGTCCCCTCAGGCATGGCTTGCTGCCGTGAAGTAAATCTTCACTAAGCATAGTCCCTGCCCACTGAGGAATTCGTTCCACGGATATTAGGGTCTGGTAAGTCAGTGACGGAGTTGACGGGTAAGTCTCGGCCACCTAAGACAGGGCAGTCCCGAGTGGGGAGGCTGACCCAGAGACGGGTAAGAGTTTGAGCACCTCCCTCCTACAGGCTCAGGCCCACCGTGAGATCCCCGGATAGGGGGATTACGAAACCTTTCCAGGGACTTCTGCCAACTTTAGAAAAAATAAAAAAGGAGGAACTGTAGAGAGCTGCGACGTGCCGCGCCTTAAAAATGGCACTGGTCTCCGCCTTTCACCAGCCCGACGGTGAGCGCTCTCGGTGGTAAACAAGTCCATATTTGGCTAAGACCGCTGATCTGGCTTGCTTCCGCATACGTGGACCTCTAAGATAGCACTATGTGGCTTTACTTGATTGGCTGTTCATTTAGTATTTAGCCTGTGGGTTGGGTCTGCCCGGCCCTTTTCGGAAGACTGTTTTCAAGGGACCTGAATAAACTGCAGGAGAAGAGCTTTTGTGAGTTGCGTCGTTCTTGCCGGTCGAGAGGGACGCGACAGATCTACATTCCTTATCATCTGCCTTCTACACCAATTAAAATTTCATTTTACCTCAAATCATCACTTTTGGTTTGAAGCAGTAGTGTTTCATTGGTGTTTCATTGACATAATATGACTTTTCCTATATGTGTCCATTTATTGATGAGGCTCATACTTTCTTAATATAACCAGTACAACTGACTTTCAGTTAGTTACATCTGGTGAAGTCTAGAAAAAGGTAATCAACATTTTACCAACCATCATAATCAACTCCTCACTATCAACGCTCCTAATTTTAATCACATTTTGATTTCCTCAACTTTACTCATACACAAAAAAAGTTAATTCCTATGAATGTGGCTTCAATCCAACAGGATAACACCACCTTTATTTTCCATAAATTTTTTTCTAATTGCAATCACATTTTTATTACTAAACCTAGAAATTTCTCTATTACTCCCCCTCCCATGAGCCATTCAAACTCCTGATATCTATACAATAATACTCTTAACCTTTATGTTATTAACTATCCTATTATTAGGGCTAGCCTAAGAATGACTACAAAAAGGACTAGAATGGATGGAATAATTGGTAATTAGTTTAATTAAAATTAATGATTTTGACTCATTAGAATGTGATCATTGTGACAATTGCCAAAATGACACCTATATTCATCAACCTAATCCTAGCCTTCTCACTCTCTCTCTTTCTCTCTTAGGATTGCTAATATTCCATGATCAGCTTCTATCTACCCTCTATGTTTGGAGGGCATAATACTGTCTATGTCCATGATAGTCTCAGCCTCCATCCTAAATTTTAACCCAATAATTTCCTTCCCCATTACCTCAACCATTTCAGTATTTGCGACATGTGAAGCAGCAATAGGCCTAGCCTTATTAGTCAAAGTCTCAATTACATACAGCACAGACTGCATACAAAATCTAAACCTCCTACAATGCTAAAAGTCATCTTCCCCTCAATCATACTACTTCCTTTAATCTGACTATCAAATAAAATGGTATGAATTAATATAACATCACATAGTTTTTTAAATTAGCATAATTAACTTAATTCTACTTAACCTGAAAAATGAAGATAATATAAATTTCTACATTGAATTCTTCACCAGTCTCCTCTACTGATTCTTACAACATGACTTCTTCCACTTACACTTCTTGCCAGCCAAAACCACATTAAAAAATGAAAAACCTTTCTATGAAAATTATGTACATCTGTATTTATTCTATTACAAATTCTAATAATCCTAACATTCTCAGCTTCTGAACTTATCATATCATGTTCATTGTATCAGTGCTTAATTTTCCCCATCAGTAAGCTTCTATTTTAACTGAAAAACAAAAACAAAAAAGCAAAAAGTAGCCAAGAGTCACTTTGAGTTGCAATTCTCATGCTTCATAACAACAATACAAATTATCAAACTAAAGATTCTGTTGTATACTATTAATAGTCTGCCTGTTGCACTAACAAATGATCAACTTTTGAGTTATACATGGACACACCATAAGGCCAGGGTATAAGCCCTAGATAAGCAAGGCGGTGATGAAAGGAGGGTTGAACAGTAGAACCTAGTAATCTATCAAGTCCTCGCCTTCCTCATCTTTGTTTTACTTATTTTGAAACATGTGTTCCTTTAATTAAAAGTAATGCATCTTCTCTTGTTTCCTGACAAATTTGTTTTCCCTCCATGAATATAAAATAGATGAATATGTTCAAAGAGGAACTTGATACTTTAGCAGAAAGGCAATTAAAAAGATTCAAAACTTTAATTGCTTCTAAAAGTAGCAAAATGCTTGATGATAGGAAATCCCCTTTTCCATTACTTCATTTTCTATTTTCTAATTGTAGTTGTTAATGTTTTCAACAACAACTAATTAAAATGTTACATGATGCTAAAAATGTATCAGTGATGTGGTCACACCTAAGAAGAGCATACCAATCGTTGGTCCAGTGCCAAAAAGTCAACCCTGAAAACATATTTACAAGTATTGTACTGAGTCCGCAATTTGTATTTAAGAATATACATGCATACATAAATACATATATGCATGTAATAACAATTAACGAAAATAGAGGCCATGAATTTGAAGGAGACAGGGAGAGTTGAACGAAGGAAAGGGAAGGCACAAATGCAGTTAAATTATAATTTTTAAAATGAAAAACAAGTACCATAGAAACAAAATTTCTGCTTCACAAAACTGAAACTCCATAGGAAAATTCTCACTGTGAATATATAGAGATGATATTGAGTGAGATATGATTTGTGAGCATACAGTTTTAAGGAAACAAAATTTCATGACAGGAAGTTTTCACTTTTGGGGATAGTATGACCATTATTATTTTTAAAGTAACTTGGAAAAGACTTTTTCAGATTAAAATAAGCTTCCATAAACATATTTCAGTTTACACATTTTATGTCAGAAGTATTTAATATGTACTTATATTGTATAATATAAAGAATATCTTAGCTCATCATTGTTCTATTAAAAAATCTTTAAATTATTACTTTCAAAACTCTTACCTAAGTCTTCTCTAAACTTCGTCATTCGCTTTAGGCCAGATTATGATATGAACTCAACTCTATGTGTTATATATTTATGCTGTATATTTGACTTTTAAACTTTTTGACAACTAAAGTGTATGGTTATTTTTATAATACTGTTTATATGTAACTTAATTTTGTTGCTTCAATTAACCTTAAAATATATAAGTGAAAAGAAAACAAAAGCATATAAAATATTTAAACTAGGACACATATTGAAATTCATTTCTAACAGATTATATCATGATTTTGATATCTTTTATGATAATTTTGCAAAAATATAACCTCTTGAAATGCTTTTTAACTTATCTCAAATTTTATGTGAAGCTTAAGTTAATGACTAATGTTTTAAATAATATTAAAATAAATGCTACATTTATAAATTTACTTCTAAAGAATAATTATATGGTTTATCACATTATTTTTTCATATATTTTTCATGATAGGGTTCCACTGTGTAGCACCGGCTGTCCTGGAATTTGCTCTGTAGACCAGCCTGGCCTCAAACTTACAGAGATGTACTTACCTCTGCCTACCAAGTACTGGGATTAAAGGCAGGTGCCATTGCTTCCCAGCTATATAAATAACTATATATATAATTTTATATATCTGAAGATATATATGAAACATTTAAACAATTTTATGAGATTACAATTTTCTATGTATTTTAAATTTATTGAAACTTATTTTTCATTTTTTATAACCATTGAAACATTTTTTTTTTTTCATCCTTCACAGGTGAAACAAACACTGGTCAAATTCACATAAGCAAATTTAAGAAGAAAAATGTACTTACAGTGGCCATGGAAAGGTAATTTATGCTCATTCCTTCTTTTAGAGAGTCTGATTCTAAAGGCTACTCTTAGACAGAATAGCTAATTCTGACTTTGATAACTATTTTGTGAGCATTCCATATTATTTTTTCATTTTAAGATAATTTCCAAAATTTTGTCTGATACAAGAAGATCCTTCTCAAAATAATAATATCCTGTTCATCCATGCTTAGCCATGAATTGGATAACTAAGCAGATTATAGTACTATTTCAGATTATATTGCACTTGCCATAGACCAAAAATAGTTAGTTCATCAATACATCTTTTCATTTCTTGAAATGTGGCAGTGCTTCTATTGTTGTCACTGTGAATATGACAGAAATTGTTACCAAACAGAAATGTAAAGTTGTGTTAAATTTTACCTACTTTTGATATTATATGGTTTTCATCAAAGTTAACTATTTATTTAACCGAAATTAGTACTGCAAATAAGTAAGAATTGGTGCAATTATTTTAATATTTTTTATGCATTTTCAAGCAATGTATGTGTTCACATCCTTCATTTGCCATAAGTTACCATTTTTTCATTGATAGAAGTTCATGGTCTTTCTATCTTTACATTCAATATATCTATCTGTGTGCTCAATAAGATAAATAAATAGTATGTTTGACAACTGTGTCTTGAAATCATGGAGTGAAGAATAACCAATAGAAATGACAACATCCTGTGATGATTGGGGTAAGTTTTTTCAAGTAGCTTAAATGTTGAGAAAGGCATCTAAGCCAAAGTAATTGTACCTTATCAGTTGACTGAAGATTAGAAGGCTAGATCCTGTTTACTGATGATTCTACAGATAATACAAGCGAACATCAAGAATTAACAGCTGCAGGATTACAAACACTTTCTGTGAATACTATGGAAGACATCAATCAAAGAAACTTTTCACACTGCATAGAACTTCTTTAATACACAAGGTTCTACACTTTGGTTGGAAAGATAAACATTCAGTTATCTTTTCTTGTATAGCAAGCAATGGCTGCCGTTCTATGTCTTGATTGCCACAGTAATGACGATAGTTTCTACTTCCATACATTTACCTGTAAACTTAAAAATTTCATTTGTATTAACAGCTAAATAATGTATAAATGAACTACATTTTCACTATCTGTTAAACAGTTTCTAATTCCTGCCTATTATTAAGAGAGCAGCAATTGAAATGAATAATTATCCTGATCCTGTACAATTCTTTGGATATAACCAAAGAATGGTATAAATGTAACCGTCATTGATAAAGCCTCAGGATTTTCAGGAACTTCAACACTGTATTCTGTAAGAGACACAGTGGTTTACTTCCAACACTAGTGAATGAGTATTCCCTTTTCCTGACACCTTTGTCAGTAACTGCTGCCATTAATTTTTATTAATCATTTAATTGTTACTGAAAGAAGAGAAAATCCCAAGAAAGTTTCAATTGTATTTCTCTGATGGATGAGGATGATGTGCATTTTAAAGAGTTTCTCATAAAATTGTGTTTCATCTTTTGAGAAATATTTAATTTCATATCCTTTTTTGCAATTGTGTTGTTTCCTTGATGTTCAGGGTTTTTTATTTTTATTTTATTTTATTTTTTTTACATATTGTAGATACTAATTCTCTGTTAGATGTACAATTGATAAGTTTTTATCACATTTTATGGACTGCTGCTTTACTGAAAATATTGCACCCATTGTTATATGTAATCTTTAATTTCATGAGGTTGAATTATTAAGTGTTGATCTTTATGTCTATACTATCGAGATACTGTTTAAAAAAGACCTTTCCTGTGCCAATGAAATAAAGTACAATTTTTTATACTGGACTTTTCTTTGATAATATTTATAACATTTAGCCTTCTCCTGATTTCCTTTATGCTTAGTAATTGAGTTTTTTCCCAACTGTGATATGTATGTATCTATTTATATTCCTATTCATACACCTATCCTGTTTGACTAGCTTCTTATTGAAGATACTGTCTTTCTTCCTGTCGTTTCTACTTTTAGTTTATTTTTCAAAATCACACATCTGTAGTGGTATGGATTTATATCTGTTATGTTCAATTCTATTCCATTGTATGATGCATCAATTTTTATACCATTAATTTGAAATTTTTATTAGTATAGCTCTAGAGTAATTAAAATATGGAATGGTTATAGTTCAAATAATTTTTATAATATTTAGGATTGTTTTATATATCATGAGTTTTAGTGTTTGCATATGGAATTTAGAATTAACTTTTTAATTCTTTGACAAGTTGTGTTGGAATGGTGATCTGTATTGCACTGAAATTGTAGTGCTTGGAGTCTTAGGTAGAACAATAAAAATGCAATAGAAAAGAAAGAATGAATGAATACTTGTTTGAGATAAAATGACTTTATACATAAAAGATCCTAAAAATGACCCTAGGAAATATCCACAGCTAATGAATACTTTCAGCAGAGTCAGAGGACTCAATACAAAAATATTATTATGTTTCCAATATGAAAATAAACATATAATGTGAGAGAAATTATAGAAATAATACTTTTCTGCATCTAGCAAGATTATCACGTGGTTTTTTCTTTCATCTTGTTTATATGGTGAATGATGTTGATAGACTTTTGTATGTTGAACCATCCCTGCATTCTTGGGATGAAGCCTACTTGATCATGGTGTATGATACTTTTGATGTGTTCTTGAATTCGGTTTGCTAGTATTTTATTAAGTATTTTTGCATCTATGTTCATGAGGTAGATTGGTCTGAAGTTCTCCTTCTTTGTTGGGTCTTTGTGTGGTTTAGGAATCAGGGTGATCGTGGCATCATAGAATGAGTTTTGCAATGTTCTTTCAGATTCTATTTTGTGAAAGAGTTTGAAAAGTATTGGTGTTAGCTCTTCTTTGAAGGTCCCGTAGAATTCCGTGCTAAAGCCATGTGGCCCTGGGCTTTTTTTGGTTGGGAGATTATTAATGACTGTTTCTATTTCCTTAGGGGTTATAGGGCTGTTTAATCTGTTTATCTGATCTTGATTTAGCTTAGGTAGGTGGAAACTATCAAGAAATTTGTCCATTTTACTTAAGTTTTCAAATTTGGTGGAGTATAGATTTTTAAAGTAGGATCCAAATATTCTCTGGATTTCCTCAATATCTGTTGTTATTTCTCCCTTTTCGTTTCTGATTTTGTTGATTTGTGTTTTCTCCCTCTGTCTTTTAGTTAATTTGGCTAAGGGTCTGTCTATTTTGTTGATTTTCTCGAAGAACCAACTCTTGGTTTCATTGATTCTTTGTATAGTTCTTTGTGTTTCTAAGTTGTTGATTTCAGCCCTAAGATTGATGATCTCCTGCCTTCTGCTCCTCTTGGGAGTGTTTGCTTCTTTTTTTTCCAATTCACCCAGTTTAGCTGTTAATTCGCTAATATGAGCTGTCACAATTTTCTTTTTGAAGACAATTAGTGCTATGAACTTTCCTCGTAGCACAGCTTTCATTGTGTCCCATAGGTTTGGGTATGTTTTGTCTTCATTTTCGTTGAATTTTAAGAAGTCTTTGATTTCCTTCTTTATTTCTTCCCTAACCCAGTGGTCCTCTAGGAAAGAGTTGTTCAATTTCCATGTGAGTGTAGACTTTCTGTTGATTCTATTGTTTTGAAGTCCAGCTTTATTTCATGGTGGTCTGATAAGATTCAAGGGGTTATTTCAATTTTCTTGTATCTGTGGAGGCTATCTTTGTGTCCAACTATATGGTCGATTTGGGAGAAAGTTCCGTGAAGTGCTGAGAAGAAGGTGTATTCTTTTGTGTTTGGGTGAAACGTTTTTTAGATATCTGTTAGGTCCATTTGGTTCATGATCTCTGTTAGACTCATTATTTCTCTGTTTGTCTTCTGTCTTGATGATCTGTCCATAGTTGTGAGTGGGGTGTTGAAGTCTCCCACTATTAAAGCATTTGACAAAATCCAACACCCCTTCATGCTAAAAGTTCTGCAGAGAACGGGCATACAAGGACCGTACCTAGAAATAATAAAGGCAATATACAACAGGCCAGTGACCAATATCAAAATAAATGGAGGGAAACTTGAAGCATTTACTCTAAACTCAGGGATAAGATAAGGTTGTCCACTTTCACCATATCTCTTCAATATAGTACTTGAAGTTCTTGCTAGAGCAATAAGACAACTAAAGGAGATCAAGGGGATAAACATCGGAAACGAAGAAGTCAAATAATCCCTATTTGCAGATGATATGATAGTATACATAAGTGACCCCAAAAATTCCACCAGAGAACTCTTACAGCTGATAAACACCTTCAGAAAAGTGGCTGGATACAAAATTAAGTCAAAAAAATCAGAAGCCCTTCTTTATACAACAAACAAATTGCCTGAGAAAGAAATAAGGGAAACAACCCCCTTCACAATAGCCACAAACAACATAAAATATCTGGGGGTATCTCTAACCAAGCAAGCAAAGGACCTGTACAACAAGAACTTCAAGCCCTTGAAGAAAGAAATGAAGAAATGGAAGAGGCCTTTAGAAGATGGAAAGATCTCCCATGCTCATGTATATTTAGGATCAACATAATAAAAATGGCTATCCTACCAAAAGCAATATATAGATTCAATGCAATTCCTATCAAAATACCAACACAATTGTTTATAGACTTGGAAAGAGCTATGTTCAATTTCATATGGAACAACAAAAAGCCCAGAATAGCTAAATCAATCCTGTACAAAAAACAAAAAAACAAAAAAAAACAAAAAAAAAAACAACAACAACAACAAAAAAAACATCTGGAGATATTACCATCCCAGATTTCAAGCTGTACTACAGAGCAATAGTTGTAAAAACAGCATGGTATTGGTATACAAACAGACCAGTAGATCAATGGAATCGAATTGAAGATCCAGAAATAGACCCACACACTTATGGCCACCTAATTTTTGACAAAGAAGCCAAAATGGCACAATGGAAGAAGGACAGTATCTTCACCAAATGGTGCTGGTCCAACTGGATGTCCACTTGTAAAAGAATTAAATTAGACCCATACTTATCACCTTGTACACAACTTAAGTCCAAGTGGATCAAAAACCTTAACATAAGGCCGGTCACACTAAATCTACTAGAAGAAAAGTGGGAGAAACCCTCGAACTAATTGGCACAGGCGACAACTTCCTGAACAGAACACCAACAGCTCAGGACTTGAGATCAACAATCAATAAATGGGACCTCATGAAACTGAAAAGCTTCTGTAAGGCAAAAGACACTGTCATTTGAACAAAACGGCAGCCTACAGACTGGGAGAAAATCTTCACCAACCCCAAATCTAACAGAGGGCTAATATCCAAAATCTACAAAGAACTCAAGAAATTAAATGCCAGGAAACCAAATAATCCAATCAAAAAATGGGGGACAGAGCTAAATAGAGAATTCACAAAGGAGGAATCCCTAATGGCTGAGAGACACTTGAAGAAATGCTCAACATCCTTAATCATCAGAGAAATGCAACTCAAGACGACTCTGAGATTCCATCTCACACCTGTCAGAATGGCTAAGATCACAAGCTCAAATGACAGCACATGCTGGCAAGGGTGTGGAGAAAGGAGTACCCTACTCCATTGCTGGTGGGAATGCAGGCTTGTGCAACCACTATGGAGGTCAGTCTGGCAATATCTTAGAAAACTTGGAATAGCTCTGCCTCAGGACCCAGCCATACCACTTTTGGGTGTACACCCAAATGCCTCTTCACAGAATCATAAGGAAGTTTTCTCATCTATGTTTATAGCAGCCTTATTTGTAATAGCTAGAAACTGGAAACAACCCAGATGTCACTCAACCGAAAGAAAAATAACTGTGGTACATCTACACAATGGAATATTATTCAGCTATCAGGAACAATGAAATTATGCAATTTGCAGCCAAATGGATGGAACTAGAAAAGCTCATCCTGAGTGAGCTAACCCAAACTCGGAAGGACGCACATATCATCTATTCACTTATAGTAGGATTTTAGCTATATATTAGAAGGTATCGATACTACAACTAACACACCAAAGGGAACTTGGACATAGACTTCTTATTTTTAATTTTTATTTATTTTTTTATATATTAGTTATATTTTTTTCTATTTTTTAGTCTTTTTATCTATTTGTCTGCTTATTGGTTTGTTTGTTCAGTAGTTCTCTGTCCCTGGCAACGAGACACTTTTCACTGATGGTACTGCTACGTAGACCCCAAATAAATGAGGAGGCTCTTGGCCCTCATACGACCTCTCAACTGAGATGAGGGACTGTTATATAAGGACACCCCACCCCAGAGAATTGGGATGGAAATGTTAGGAGGTAAAGAAAAAAATGAAATGTGATGTTTTGGACTTTTACTACTAATTGTCATAAACTGTTTAGGATAATTAAGAAATGCAAACTAATGGTTATGCAAGCCGGTCATCCTGTTAGGTACTATGACAGCCTATTATAGTTACTTTCTAAGCTAATCAGAAATAAACCTGCTACGAGACAAGCAACATCTGCTTACCCTAATATAAGAGATAGATAGGGCCTCTTCAAAAACCTCAAGAGATCTGCAGAATATGACATTCAAAGATGTTTTCGTAACTTTAGATTTTTTTTTATATCAAGACATATCAACTCCTGACAGCACCCCCTATTCTCCTCCAAGTAGAAGATGAGCATCGAAGAATCTCCAGTGGGAGATGATTGAATTAGTCGCAAGCCTATTTCTTGGTAGGAAAAGCCCCTTGCTCCAACTGTAGACAGAATGCTGTCCAAAAAGTACAAAACCTGGAAGCAGGTAAGTCGACAGCCTAGCTCTGCCAAGACAGGGTAAGTAAGTCCTTCATAACCCCTGCTCTAAAATCAATGTCTGTCAGAGTAACGGGGACAAATGACTGAAGATCGATGCTGTAATGTATGGAGAGAAAATGGGAACTGTCCAGGCAGCCACTGGTATGTCATTTTTTAGTTTTGGAAGCTGCAGGCTCTGTACTTCCTATAAAATCAGATATATTTATCCCTCTCAGGTCTCAGACATGGTTGAAGAACAGATAGCTAGAGTCTCATAATTAAATTTTGACTTGTTTAGGAGTCAAGAGAGTGTTATACATCTAAAAAGATACTTTTAAAATTGTGTTGCAAGTTAGTATGAATGTTGAGTCAGATATAGAACTTTAAACTCATGGAGATGGTTAGATAGTAGAATGTTAAAGTCAGGTACCAAATACATATGGACTGGACATTGGGAATGTACGCTAAGCCATATAACCCTCATAACTGTGGCCTAATTACCTCTGTTGTACTGTATTGTATTTGTTATTATAAGAGAAAGAGCCATTTGTTGGACTGAAAGGAGAAACTGTAGGAGGAAATAAGTTATACCTTAAACTTAAAAGAAAGAAAAAGGGAAGAGAATGGGGGGCTGAGGGTGGGAGGGTGGGACTGGACGGGGAACAGGGAGAGGACTGCGATTGAGATGTAACTTGAAGAAATAAAAAATAAAGGAAAAAAAAGAAAATATATATCCTCTCAGTGGGAATCAGTGATATCCAAGTTTTAAAGCTATACCAAAAGAGGGCTAGAGAGATGGCTCAGCAGTTATGAACACTGGCTGCTCTTCCAAAGAACCCACGTTCAATCCCAGCATCCATATGGCAGTTCGAAACTGTCTGTAATGGCCAGGCATGGTGGCCCACACCTTAATTCCAGCACTCAGGAAGCAGATGCAAGTGGATCTCTGTGAGTTTGAGGCCAGCCTGGTCTACCAAGGGAATCCAGGACAGCCAGAGCTATTATACAGAGAAACCCTGTCTTGAAAAACCAAAAACCAATAAAAAAAAAAAAAGAAACAATACTTTTCACAGTAGCTTCAAAACACACACACACAGACACACAAATATCCTGAACTGATTTTAACCAAGCAAGTGAAAGACTTGTAAAATAAAACTTTAAGAGATTGAATAAGAAAACTGAAAAAGGCATCAGAAGATAAAAAGAATCCCCATTCTCATGGATCTTTAGGATTAATACTTTAAAATGACCATCATACAAAAAATCCATAGATTCAATAAAATTCACATAAAATATAATTAATTGCATAATAAAACTTAGGTGAATGCCAGCAACAGGGTGTAAGTTTATAGTTATTGATGTCTATCCAGATACAGCTAAAAACCGTAGTAAAATGTTCCCTAAAAAAAAAAAAAAAAAAAAAAATTCAACTAAAGTTTGGATTTAAAATGCGTTTCATCAACTGCCAAGATATCACAGTAGTAATGAACTATCCATTCAAGTATAAGAAAATGTACTGGATCCCTTCATCTACACAAACAATAATCAAACATGATTACTCTTAGGTCTCACCTCAGCACTGGGGAGATAAGGCTGGCAGATATCTGGGATTTGCTCATGAATCAGGCTATAATATTCAGTTATGTTCTGGTTTTTCCTATTCTTTTTATTAAAAAACATTTTTCATATTTATATTCTGACAATAGTTTTCCCTCCCCCAAATACTCCCAGGTCCTCCCCACTTATAAACCCACACAAATTAATACCTGTTCTTTTTCCTCATTAGAATATAAAAAGACATGTAAAAATATTAAGAATAACAAAATAAAAGCAAACAGACAGATTAGGACAAAACAAACAAACAAACAGTTTGAAGAAGAACCAAAGAAAAAGACCACGAAACACATGCAGATGCAGTGGCATACAAGTTCACAGATAGAATTCTCATAAAAACACAAGGCCAGAAAATATAATATATACACAAGGGGCCCACAATATTAAGAAATGACAAAGAATTATTAGATAAAGAACATATAGAAAGTCCATTGAGTTTGATTTTTACTGGCCATCTAATGCTGGGCATGGGGTAAGTGACTGGCAACCCCAATGAAAGAAAATTCCCACTATGTACATGAATACAAAAATTCTTAATAAAATGCTTGAAAACTGAATACAGGAACACATCAAGGATATCACACACAATGTTTAGTAGACTTAGTCCCATTCATGGTTGAACATATATGAATCAATAAATGTGGTCTACAATATAAAGATACTGATAGAGAAATGCATTTCACTAAATGTAGAAAAGACTTAGAACAAATTCAATACCTCCTAATGTCAAAAGTTCTGGGGAGACTAGGGATATAGTGCACATATATCAATGTAATAAATTTATTTCAAGTTCACAACCAGTATCAATATAATGGAGAGAAATTCAAAGCATTTCTAGTAAAATCAGGAAGAAGACAAGATTACTTCCTCCCTCCTTAATTTTTCAACATAGTACTTGAGGTCTTCACCAGAGGAATAAGAAAACTGAGGAAAATCAAGGGGATACAAAAAAAACGGAAGAAGAAAAAGCATTGTTTTTCACTGAAAAACTCCTATAGAAGATGAACACTTTAAGCAGAGTAGCATGATAGAAAATTAGTAAACAAAAATCAATAGCTTTCCTATGGACAAATGACAAATTAACTGAGAAGTAAATCAGGGGAAAAGATACCTTTCACAATACCCTTTAAAAATATCATTGAGATAATCCTGGAGGTGGAAAGTCAAGGGAAGAGAATAGGAACTACAGACATGAGTATCAAAAATAGGATACAAGAGATGGAAGACAGAATCTCAGGCATGGAAGATTCTATTGAAAAAAATCAGCATAACAAGCAAAGAAAATGAGAAATCTAAAAAAGTTCTCACCCACAACATCCAAGAAATCAAGGACTCAATGAAAAGACAGAACCAAAGAAGTATAGGCATAGAGGAAATAGAAGACTCCTGACTCCAAGGTCCAGCAAACATGTTCAACAAAATCATAGAAGACACTTTGCAAACCTAAACAAAGAGTTGCCTGTAAAAGTCCAAGAGGCTTACAAAACACCAAACAGATTAGATCAGAAAAGAAACTCTACTAGCCACATAGTAATTGAAACTCCAAATGTACAAAACAAATAAAGAATATTAAAAGCTGTAAGAGAAAAAGGTCAAGTAACATATAAGGGCAGACCCATCAGAATTACACCTTATTTCTCAGAAACTGTAAAACACAGAAGGGTGTGGGTAGATGTCCTACAAGCCTTAAGAGAAGATACACACCTTGCCAGACTACTACAACCAGTAAAACTCTCTATCAACATAGATGGAGAAAACAAAGTATTCCATGACAAAACCAAATTTAAACAGTATGTGCCTATAAATTCAGCCCTACAGGAGATCAAGGAAAATTCAAACCCAGAGAGGATAACACACAAGAAAATAGAGGAAGTAAAAAACTCCACTGCAGCTAAACCCAAAGAAGCACACAGCCACCACCTACATCAAAATAACATAAAATAACAACCTTTGGTCATTAATATCCATCAAAATCAATGGGCTCAACTCCCTAATAAAAAGACACAGGCTTACAGAATGGATCCATAAACAAGACCCATCATTTTGCTGCATACACGAAACACATCTTATTAACAAAGATAGACACTACCTCAGAGTAAAGGGTTTGGAAAAGGTTTTCCAAGAAAATGGGCCCAGGAAGCAAGCTGAAGAAGCCATCCTAATATCAAATAAAACAGACTTTCAACTGATGTTAATCAAAAAAGATAGAGAAGGGCACTACATACTCGTAAAAGGAAAAATTCATCAAGATTACTTCTCAATATTGAATATCTATGCCCCAAATACAAGGGCACCCATGTTTGTAAAACAAACTCTTCAAAAGATTAAACCACACATTGATCACCACATGTAGTAGTGGGAGACTTCAACACCCCACTCACAACAATGGCTAGGTCATTGAGACAGATCCAAACAGAGAAATTATGAGTCTAACAGAGGTCATGAACCAAATGGACCTAACAGATTTCTACCGAACACTTCACCCAAACACAAAAGAATACACCTTCTTTTCAGCACTGCACACAACATTGTCCCACATCAACCATATAGTCAGACAAAAAACAAGCCTCAACAGATACAAGAAAATTGAAATAAATCCCGGTGTCTTAGCAGAACACTATAAAATAAAACTGGACTTCAACAGCAACAGAAATAACATCAAGCTTGCATATTCATGGAAAATGTACAACTCTCTAAGGAATGAATACTGGATCAGGGAATAAATAAAGAAGAAAATCAAAGACTTCTTAAAATCCAATGAAAAAGCAGGTACAGCACACCTAAACCTATGGGACCCAAAGAAAGCAGTGCTATGAGGAATGTTCATACCACTAACTGCCTTAAAAAAGAAAATTATGATAACTCATATTAGTAAATTAACATCAGAACTGGATGATCTGAAAAAAAAGAAGCAAACACTCCCAAGAAGAGCAGAAGGCAGGAAATTATCAAACTTAGGGATGAAATTATCAATTTAGAAACCAAAAGAACAATACAAAGAATCAACAAAACCAAGAGTTGGTTCTTTGAGAAAATCAACAAAAGAGAAAAAACCATTAGACGAATTAACTAAAAAGCAGAGAGAAAAAACCCAAATCAACAAAATCAGAAATGAAAAGGAGAAATAACAACAGACATTGAGGCAATCCAGAGAATATTTAGGTCCTACTTTAAAAATCTGTATTCCACCAAATTTGAAAACCTAAGCAAAATGGACAACTTTCTTGACAGATTCCAACTACCTAAGTTAAATCAAGATCATTTTAACAGATTAACAGTACTATAACCCCTAAGGAAACAGAAACAGTCATTAAAAGTCTTCCAACCAAAAGAAGCCCAGGTCCAGATGGCTTCAGCCCAGAATTCTACCAGACCTTCAAAGAAGAGTGAATACCAATCTCTTCAAACTCTTCCACAAAATAGAAAGAGAAGGAACACTGTCAAACTCATCCTATGAGGCCACAATCACGCTGATACTTAAGCCACATAGACCAAAAAAAAAAAAAAAAAAAAAAAAAAAAGAAAGAGAACTTCAGACCAATTTCCCTCATGCACATAGATGCAAATATACTTAATAAAATACTGGCAAACCAAATCCAAGTATGTATCAAAAGTATTATACAACATGGACACATAGGCTTCATCCCAGGAATGCAGGGATGGTTCAACATATGAAAACCAATCAATGTAATTCACCATATAAACAAGGTGAAAGAAAAAAATAAAACAAAACACATGATCATCTCACTACATGCTGAAAAACCATTTGACAAAATCAAACACCCCTTCATGCTAAAAGTCCTGGGGAGAACTTGCATGCAAGGACCATACCTCGAAATAATAAAGGAGATATACAACAAGCCAGTAGCCATCATCAAATTAAATGGAGAGAAACTTAAAGCATTTCCTCTTAACTTAGGGACAAGGCAAGGATGCCTACTTTGCCATATCTCTTCAACATAGTACTAGAAGTTCTTACTAGAGCAATAAGAAAACTAAAGGAGATCAAGGGGATACAAATTGGGTCAATAGATGTCAAATTATCTCTATTTACAGAAAATAAAATAGTATATATAAGTGACCCCAAAAATTCCACCAGAGAACTCCTACAACTGATAAATACCTAATACCTTCAGCAAGGTTGCTGGATACAAAATTAATTTTAAAAGAATTGGAAGCCCTTGTTTATACAAAAGATAAATGGGCTGAGAAAGAAATTAGGGAAACAACAATAACCACAAACAATATAAAATACCTGGGCATAACTCTAATCAAGCAAGTGAAAGACCTGGATGATAAGAACTTGAAGTTCTTTAAGAAAGAAATTGAAGAGGAAAGAGGACATCAGAAGATGGAAAGATCTCCTATAGTCATGGATAGGTAGGATCAACATAATAAAAATGACTATCCTGTCAAAAGCAAGATTAATGCAATTCCTATCAAAATACCCACACAATTCTTTATAGACCTGGAAAAAACATTTCTAAACTTCATATGGAATAACAAACCCCAGAATAGCTAAATCTATCCTTTACAATAAAAAAAAAAACCAACCAAATAAACAAACAAAAAACTTCTGGGGGTATCAACATCCCAGATTTCAAGCCATACTACAGAATGATAGTAATAAAACAGCATGGTACTGGTATAGAAGCAGACCAGTGGATGAATGGAATAGAATTGAAGACCCAGAAATGAACCCACACACCTATGGTCACTTAATTTTTTGACAAAGAAGCCAAAACCATACAATGGGAAAAGGACAGCATCTTCAACAAATGCTTCTGGTCTAACTGAATGTAGACTTTAAAAGATTGCACATAGAACCATACTTTATCACCTTGTACAAAACTTATGTCTCAGTGGATCAAAGACCTTATCATAAAGCCTGACACACTAAATCTAATAGAAGAGAAAGAGGGGAAAATCCTTGATCTCATTGACCCAGGTGACAACTTCCCGAATAGTACACAAATAGCTCAGGCTCTAAGACCAACAATCAATAAATAGGACTTCATGAAACTGGCAAACTTCCATAAGACACAGAACAGTGTCATTAGAAAAAAACAGCAATCTACAGATTGCGAAAATATCTTTACCAACCCCACATCTGACAGAGGGTTAATATCCATAATTTATAAAGAACTCAAGAAATTAAACCCCAAGGAACCACATAATCCAATCAAAAAATGGGAGATAGACATAAATCAAGACTTCACAAAGGAGGAATGTCTAATGGCAATGAGACATTTGAAGAAATGCTCAACATCCTTAATCATCAGAGAAATGCAACTCAAGATGACTTTGATATTCCATCTCATACCTGTCAGAATGGCTAAGATAAAAAACTCACATGACAACACATACTGGTAAGGTTGTGCAGAAAGGAGATCACTCATCCACGGCTGGTGGGAGTGCAAACTTGTACAACCAATATGGAAATCAGCCTGGCGATATCTTCGAAAACTTGAAATAGCCCTACCTCAAGACCCAGCCATACCATTTCTGAGTATCCACCCAAAGGATTCCTCACCAAACCACAAGGATATATCCTCATCTATGTTCTTCGCAGCCTTATTTGTAATAGAAACAAAGTGGAAACATCCCAGATGTCCCTCAACTGACTAATGGATAAAAATATTGTGGTACATTCACATAATGGAATACTACTCAGCTATCAGAAACAAGGAAATAATGCAATTCGCAGCCAAATGGTTGGAACTAGGAAACCTCATCCTGAGTAAGCTAACCCAAACTCAGAAAGATGCATAGGGGATCTACTCACTTATAATGGGATTTTAGCCATATAGTACAAGATAACTATCCTACAACCAACACACCAAAAGGATCAGGAACATAGAATTTTTTTACCTATTAGTGGGACAATTTGCCCTAGGGGTGTTACCATGCAGGCCCCCAGTGCAAGAGGAAGCTCTTAGCACTCTTATGACTGTGGAGCTGAGATAGGCTGATATATAGGAACACTTCACATCAGAGGAGTGGGATGCGTGGGAGAGAGAGGAGAGGGTGGGATGGTAGAACCAGGAGAGGTGGAGATGTAACTTGAAGTAATAAACAAACATTTTAAAAATACCTTGGAGTAACTCTAAGTAAATGAAAGACCTGTATGACAAAAATAATCAAGAAATTGATGACAGAAATTAAAGAAGATACCAGAATATGGAAAGATCTCCCATGTTCATGGATTGGTAGGCTTATATAGTAAAACTGGCAATTTACCAAAAGATAGCTAAGATTCAAAGCAATACTCTTCAAAGAGCCAAGACAATGAATCACAGAACTTGAAAGGACAATTTTCAAGTGTATATGGAAATGTAAAGAAAAAAACAAGTAAACAAACAAACAAATAAACAGAAAAGCAGGATAACTAAGACAATTCTTAATAATAATAATAATAATAATAATAATAATAATAATAATAATAAACCTGCTGGAGGTATAATCATCCTAACCTCAAATTGCACTGCAAATGTATAATGATAGTAACAGCATGCTATTGGCACAAAAATAGCCAGGTTGATAAGTGAAATAAAATTGAAGTTATAGACTTATATCTATACATCTGCAAAAACTTGATTTTTGAAGAGGAAGCCAGAATACACGCTTAAAAAAAAAAACAGGATATCCAATAAATGATGTTGGTCAAAGTAGATGTCTATATGTAGAAGAATGTAAATATCTCAATACTTATAATCCTACACTAAACTAAATTCTAAATGAAACAAGATTTCAACATAAATGCAGATATACTGAATCTGTTAGAAGAGAAAGTTAGGGAATAGTATTGAGCTACTTGACCCAGAAAAACACTTTATGAACAGAACACTGATTATTAGGAACTAAGAATAATGATTAATAAATGGGACTTCATGAAATTGAAAAGGCTCTGTATGTCAAAGACATACATCAGGCAAAGCAGCAAACTAAATAATGGAAAAAGATTGTTATAAACTATACAAGCAACAGGGGGCTAATATCTGAAATATATAATGTACTCAAAAAACTGTGTATCAATGAAACAAAGTAACCACTTACAATGAGTTACAAATCTGAAGAAAAAATTCTCACTAGAAGAAAAACAAATATCTGAGAAATACTTAAATATTTAATATATTTAGTCATCAGGGAAATGTAAATCTAAACCAATTTAATATTTTATCTTACAACAATCAGAATATCAATGATCAATAGGAACATTCATTCATACTGCTGGGACTACAAATTAGTACCACAACTATGGTATCAGTGTTACGGTGTTTCCTCATAATGATGGAAATCTTTCTTTCAAGACCTGTATAAACTACTCGGGCATATACTGAAAAGATGCTTCATCATACTATAGAACAACTTGCTTAACAATGTTCATTTCTAGAATATTCATATTTAGAATTGAAAACAACCTAGATGTCAGCCAACAAATGAATTGTTAAAGGAAATGTGTTATATTTACACAATGGAATATTACTCAGCTGTTGAAAAATTAAATTGTGAAATTCACAAGCAAAGGGACAGGACAACAAAAATTATCTTATGTGATATAATTAAGATACCCAAAGACAAATATTTTGTATATTTGCTTATATATGGATGTAGACTGTTAAGTCTTTCATAAGTGATTATAATCATAATGGATTATAATCCATTAAACCACAAATGTTGTGTATATAATGAGAGACTAAAGGGGAGGGATAGATAGCTCTAGAAGGGGGAAATACAATGGATTTGTGTGTATCTATGAGCATTCAGAGGCATTTGAATGGGAAGATCAAATAGAGAGATTGAGAGAAGTAGGGATTGTCAAGGAAAGAAACAAGGAGAAACAGCAAAAACTAACCCCATTTGAATCTACTACACTAAAAGCTTCCTAAAATATCTATAGGTATATGATGGTGATGTAAATGGAGTTTTCAAATAACAGGGGAGTCATAGCCACCATTAGACATCTCTCATCCTAAATAAAGCCTTCAGTTAGGAAATGTTGGGAATCTAATTGAGTTTTTGTTCAAAGGAGCCCCATGAGAACCCACATGCAATCTAAGCTATTGATAATGCTATCAGTTTCTATATAAAAACTGTTGGCAAGCTAAAACCAACACCTACACAACTCTATCTACAAGGAAATACCAAGCTGGTGCAGACTTATAGTCTTCAAAATTATGCAGTCATGCTTATGGTACTGGAAGGCATTCTTAATGATACCAAAAGATAAATGTAAACACCAACCCAGCTACACACCCTTTAGTCTACAATGATGACTTTGAATGCAAGATATGGTAGTGTAATAGTGGAACAAAGCTTGTAGGAGTAAACAACCAGTAGGACTTCAGACACACTCTGTGAGATGTAACTCATCCCTGGCTCTGCTCAACTAGCCAAGAAACTGAGATTATGTAGAGCAGAGAACTAAGGGAAAACAAAAACTACTGTTATTTTATAATCATATAGGAGTCCTTGCTCAGTTATATTCAAAGACTAATGTTTCAATATATTGGAGCAAATGTAAAGATCCTCAGCTGAACACTGTTCAGAAAATGAGAGATCTTGGAAGATTTAGTACTGTTCGTAATGTCTCCATAAACTCGTTTTCCTTAGGGTTCAAGGAACCCTATGCAAGAGGATTTGGGCAGATTGTAAGAGCCAGAGTATGCAGGACAACAAGGAAATAAAGCCTTCTAAACACAAATAGATTAAGAAAATGTGATCACAAGTCTTTTGTAGCATGTACAATTCCTGCCCAGGTATGGGTCAGGTAGGGTCCAAGTACCTAGATGATTTGGGAATAAATTCCCATTCTTAACCCAGAAGATGATATTTCCAAATGATAACCACTTGCAAATGACTTACAGATTATTAACAGAGGTGTTCTCAAAAAACAAGGTAATCATCATCTGAGGAACATCAGTGATATTTGAAGTTAAATCCAGTCCTCCACAGTTTATATACATATACACACTCAAACACACACATTCTCTCTCTCTCTCTCTCTCTCTCTCTCTCTCTCTCTCTCTCTCTCT